>WNLN01000506.1:0-13964 GCA_021347865.1 Sarocladiaceae sp. CBMAI 1973
TTTTCGCCTTGAAGAAGAAACGATGTCTGGTTGTGGGCACACTTTCAAGTTCGGCTCGGAAGCTCCAGTTTTCTTCGGTCAGCCATTGCTGTCCTGCGAGACGATTGGCATGGTCGAAACCGTTCAAGAAGAACTCTCTGTACAGATCGTTTGAGGTGTGATAAGCTGCCCAGATTTTCTCCTCGTCTTTAGGCAGCAGATGGCCGTCCATGCCAACAAGCAGAAAGTCGTCTGGACGTAACTGCTCCGCCCAGTTTTGGAGATTTTGAACAGCTTTGTCCCAGTCATCGTTACAAAGCACAGAGCCAAGCGACAGAAAGAGTCTGGGAGATCTGATGTTCTTCACGTATCTTACGCCATCTTCAAAAGTGCCCCAAAGTCCGGCGCAACGAACCACGTTGTCTTTCGCGGCGTGCTTGTCGGCGACGTAGCGAACATTGTGCAACAGCGATGCTCTGGAAATGTCGAGGGCTAGATATGTGGCCGGTAATCGGCCGCACTCGAAGCTCTCGAGTAAGCGTTCGACTTTTCGGGTGTCTCTGCAACAACGAATTCAGTCCGCGTTCTTGAGTAAAATATTTGTCGACGTTACGTACCCGGCACCCAAGTCGATCATCGTGACGCCAGGCTGCATTCGGGAGATGATATCGGCCCCATGCGCGTCGAAGAGTCGAATCTCGTCATGAGTTTGGTAAAATGGTTTCTGCCAAATGATCTTGTTCCACCACTCTAGTCCTTCGGCGTGGTACAGCAACTCATCTGGCAATGTTGGGATATGCTTCGGATCGTATGGTCTTCTTAAGACTTTCGCAAGTTGCTCGCCGACATCGTCATACATCCGCGAGCCTCCAATGTCGAGGATCTCTCCATGTGCGAGATATTTTTCCCAAGTCGCCATGATCAATCAGGGTCACGACGTCGCAAGCGTTTACTGATGTCGTGGACTGTCGAAGGCTTGGGTACGATGAGATCCAATGCAATTGAACAAATCAAGCGTGTACGTGGAAACGAAACACAAAATGCCACCCTGTCCGTTGGATACCAAAAACAAACGCCGAAGAAAAGGTCAAACGTGATCCTCCGAACCTTTGAAACGAGTGAGAGGTTTGACTTCAGTATGCCAGTATTGCTCAGGCAGACTGTGCGAGCCCCGTGCCTTATATACCCGAATCTGGTCGCCAGGCCTGCATATTCTCACTCTTACGGGTGTCGACCGCACTCATTGAGGTGACGTACCCCACCGCCAGCTCTCCGGTGTAGCATTTCAATTTGAGGGTGGGATGATGGAAGAAGGGTAGCGATGGCGGTGATGATGGAAGTGGAGTGCATATGCCTGAATTTGCGGCGCCATGTGAAGACGATGGCCAGACGTAGTCGCGGCTGATTAGTCCCTGTTCGAGCTGGTGGCGGTTTTCGACAACGACGATGCTATCTACACACCTTCGGCCGTCGTGACGAACGATTTCCACCACACCATTTTCGTCAGGTCAAGCCGCAGGCTGAGCAATGCGCCACGTACTACTGCAAGTTCATCGGCTTCGGTGTGGTCTCATGTCAGAAGGAGTGAATCAAAGGGTATTTTGACCTTTCATCTAAACTCACAGCGCCTGATTCACGCAAGTCTATAAGGGCTTCATGGAAGGCTTCTTGGCAACTTTATAGCCAATTCCAGTTTGCGGCTTGTCAATTGCCACAGAAGGCTTGGCCTCTTAGGGTCACGTTAGCACCTTGTGCCCCAAACACTACACTGTGTTTCGCAGATGGAGTGCTCGGTTATGCTTTAATGCGAATATCATTATGAACATTTTTCTGCCGGCCTGGACAGTGTTTCAACGCTAAAGTTGATTAGCATAAAAATGCAGCCATAAGTTGGGTCAGCCATTGGTTGATGCCAAGCGGAAGCACTCACCAACAAAGAGACGAGCAATCGCAGGGCTCGACTGACCAAATGGCGACTTCGAAAGACGACTCAGAGAAGTCTTTGGGTCGCATCCGCTAGGAAGCTCTCTGTACTTCCATGCCATGCCCAAGACAGGCTTTGCGCACAAGTCTCAAGCAGAACAACGAACTTGGC
Organism: Sarocladiaceae sp. CBMAI 1973; assembly: GCA_021347865.1. Lineage (NCBI taxonomy): Eukaryota > Fungi > Ascomycota > Sordariomycetes > Hypocreales > Sarocladiaceae > Sarocladiaceae sp. CBMAI 1973. Next base: position 2,075 of record WNLN01000506.1, read on the forward strand.
TAACCGTCCTTTCGGCGGCCAATCGCACCAGCGCGGACAGTATTGGAGAGTAATGATGGCTTCATTTCTAACCAAGCAACACTTGCTGTGGTCAGTCCTCCCGTCATTAGCAAGACATATTCGCCAAACTCGACCGGAAGATACACAATCGCACCCAGCAGCGCTCATACTTAGGACTTCGCGATCGCTAGCAGCAAGGGAGGGTGTGTGTTGTTGCCGCGCAGGTGCACGAGACAAGACGCCACAGAGAGGGAATCCTCGTTCGTGCATGGTCAGCGACAGGCGGCACCGCATATGCAGTGGCACCTGGGGACATTGAGTGCGGAGACGAAACGCACAAAGCTGTCAACGCTAAGACGACACATCCATCACCGGATGGTCAAGCCTCCTTGCATATTCATATTGGGGGGTTGCCAGCGATCCGTAGGCCAACAGCCTCAGGCTGCATCTGCGGGCGCATGAGACTCACTCCCCAGCTCTTTAAGATGATGGCGGCCACCTAGCGGTACAGACGACTAGTACTGACTCAATCATTGTTTGGAGCGTCTCCAGAACCGGCTCGCCTGTCTGCGAATGAATCAAGTCCACACGACCATATGATATGAGTAGCAAAGGTTCGATGCCTCGTTCGAAAGAGACGTCCAATCCGGTCAGTCTATGCCTTTTCGTCAGACGATCAGCCGTCTTTGAGTTGGTGCAGATTCCCTACGACACTCTCTGTCCTCCGTCTTAAGCGATATGTGGATCAAAGGAGAATACGACAAAACGTCGCAATGGGAAAAGAGCGGGTTCCATATTGACCAAGCCACGCCTTTTCATGATCAAACGATATCTAACTGAGTTCATGTGGACCTTCATCTGTCGATCTTGTCGTGGCATGCAGCTGTAGTGATAGCTCGATACTTGTTAAAAGTATTTCGTCTGTTTCACAGGGCACTTGTGTCCAGAGCGGGGGCTGCACAGCTGGCCTCGTCTTCAACCCGCCGTATGCGCTGCCATTGGCGCCGACCGACCAGCACCAAGCTTCGCAAATCAGAATCCAGAACGCAAGATCCGTCTGACTGGTTGATGCGCCATGAACAGATTGTCTACGAAGGGCATCTTGGAAGAATTGTCCACCGCCCGCGGCCATCTGTCTCTGAGATTGATGGCATTAGACACTTCTGGCTTTCGGTTTTATTGCAATCGACATGGCAAGGGTTGCGATGCTTACAAGGCATTTGACTATGTGTCAACTGAGTCGACGCCTGGATCCTTCTTTGGACTAGACTACGAGATACAACAAAGGAACCTGCCTCCCCACTTCAGCGCGGAAGACTTCCCCGTCCCCGTCCGTCCGTTCCACTACGCTGGGCCGACAATTGGGGCCGGCAGTAGACCAGCATGCCCAATTTGAAGGGACGCATAGTGGGACACGGCGAGAGGTACACGTCCCAGGCCAATTAGGCCGAGAGCAATGTACCCGTGGCAGAAAAGGACGACTGTCAGCATACTAATGCAAGCCCTTCCGGGCAGCGATGTGTTGTGTATCTCAGGTACGAATGCCCATTGAGCGCCCCGGTATCGTCTTGATCATCGTCAGAGTGCTAGGGACATACCATTTACAAGCTACGATAAGCCCGAGCTGAAGTGGCACATTCCGATGTTCGGCATAAAAGTTCCTGTGTCATTGAGCCCTGGTACGAATTCAATGGGCTAAAAGTCTCGCCCAGCGAGATCCTCGGCTTATTCGATTAAGCATGACCAAGTGGTCATACTCATTGATGATCGTCATGCACAAATATCACTCGTTGTTCTACAATTTTGGATAACAGGATTGATGAGCGGAGCCGGCTCCGGTACGTGGCACAAAGGCTAAGGGAACTGCTACATGGGACGGGCGTCAGTCGCTCTAATGGACACACGCATGATCCTCGGTATGGGTCCCGCTTGGCACCAGCGGATATACAATACGACCACGACCTCGGAAGCTGCATATCAGTATCAGCAGCATGTTTGCTGAAGCCTGAGTTCCAGAGCCAGGACATTCGGCCTCGGTAGCACTCAAGTATGAGCGTATTATCATCGAAGGAGTCGGAATCCTTGATCATCCCGCCTTGGCTGCATTTGCTTGTCGTGGATGACGGACAGAACTGCCTGGTCAGAACCGAATTCGGTCGAAGCATCCCGCTCGGTCTTTGGAAGGATCCAACTATTCTATGGAGGGGAATGTTTTGTACAACTCAGTCTTGCATCAGCACAAGCGACGACGGGTTGTCCACGGGGCGGATGTCGCGGCTTGACGCTCATTGGGGTGAGTGCAATACATCCCTGGCAGCAGGCAGCGACAATGCATGGGACAATGCGAAGGGCTTGGTGCTTTCGGTGCAGGAGTGCACGTATACGCTGCGACTGGCATTGTTCACGCCTTTGGTCCGCTCTATTCTCGTCTTTGTCAATGAGCAAGTCATGATAACGAACCTTTGTCTCTTTTCGCAAACAAACTTGGCATGGAGCTTCCGACAGCAGGACCCCGGACCATGGTGGCTATACGCGACTCATTATATGGCGGCTGAGATGCACTCATCCCGCCAGTTCTCTCGCACGGCGAGCGCCCAAGGTCAGCGCTTCAAGGGCCCTTATGCACAACATTCTCTCTTAGGATCGGCGCGCGCGATCTGACAGTCTGGCTGGAAGGGGTGAGTAGGAGAATACTCGGGCTAATTGTGTGGGTGGATGTTTCTTGCAGCAGGGTTTGACCAGGGTGTTGATGGTCTAGGAACCCGCCTGGAAAGCAACGACGAATGCACATGTCACGACGCCGCAACTCAAAGCTGTGGCACTCAGCTTATTACCGGCCCCGGATTGAATGGTGAGAGTGGAATATGCCAGGGGAAAAGACCAGGGGTCGCACATCGCGGGCACTCAGTTTTCACCAACTGTCAATGATAGCCCGGAATGCGACCCAGAACAGGCGGCACACCAAGACCGCCTCGGTGAGGCTTGTTCTCGACCCTGATCCCCCTCGGAGACAGTTGGGTGCATGCCACGCAGATGAGATCTGCGCTATCGCAATATTGAGAGCTTCCATGGGAACAGGCCCTGATCTCGCAAGCCACCAACACAACACACCTTACTCTCTGAGCGAACCCGTGAGACAAGGGGTTGGAGTTGAGAGGCAACGAATGCAGGCGCCAGGTTGAGTCTGATGGATGGTGCGCATGGTGTGATGACATTTCGGACCATTTGAGCCACCATGGCTAGCACTTCGCCCCAGGTCTCAGCTTTGATTGTCATCCGGAGCAAACGCGGCTCTTCAGAAACAGAGCAGGTGATAAGTGATGAAATATTTGCGTGAGTAATACACCATGCTGCGGGCCGCCACGGGCCTGCGGGGAATAAGGAGCACTGGTGTAAGTCGAGCATTTACGTCGTGAAGGGACCTCGTGCTTCCAATCACAGCCATGTGAGGGGTCAATACACTCGCGGCACTCTATACAGCGGACCATGGTAAGGTTCGGAATCCTTTCCACAGCTGTGCCCAGGTTCTGATTCGCATCTATTACCAGGCTGGGGACGACATTTCTTGGTAAGCGAAAAAGCCCGCAGAGAAAGGCGGGATACCAGAACGGGTGTGCCTTGAAAAGAAAATGATAAGTCAGATCTTGTGAGCATTGCGTTCCCCCCCCCCCCTGATGGTGGTGTGCAGTTGGCGGCGAGGTCATATTGTTCTACTTCGGGCCAACTGCATGGTGGCATGGGTACTAACGATGCACGTCGGGACGTACTCAGAAGGCCAGCAGTGATAGTGGAGGGGACGTGACATTGTAAACCCGGAGCCTGCACTTGACGACAGGCATGCTTACGAAAGTAGGAATGACGCCAATTCCGAGAATCTGAGAGGCTTGAGACTCGCGGAAGTGTTTTTGCGAACGGTGTAAGTCGTGGTCGGTGAAGTCCAGGGTGAGCCTCGAGTCTCGGTAAGGTGTGAAAACTGGCAACGTACCACGGCACGGACTTCAGCCATGCACTGTTTCCTGATTTGGTTACCAAAGTGCCTTGAAAATCTTTCTTTGCGCTTTACAGGGTTCACTGCATGACGCAACAAGGCCTGGACCCCGTCACGAGGCTTACAACAATGAGTATTGCATCAAAAGCGAGCCAAGCATGGCTGTTATTTGCAGCAATTACGCGAACGGTCATATCAATTCCGAGGACATTCCCGGAGATGTGATCAGCTCACATTGAAGACGTCTGACTCGACACTGGACGTCAAGTTCGCATGGACATCAGTTGGGAACTTATTCATGCATTGCGTTGTCTCATCACCTGATCCGGCAGCATGCTGAAGCGGCCGACTCTTCAGGTACTCTCTCATCCTGGCTGTAGTCGGTTCAACTCGATCCCAAGTCACCTGCGCCCGACAAGCAGAAAACACGCAGTGAGACGGACCCTATCACATCATTTTCAACAAGCGTGCCGTCAACGCCGCAAACTCGCATGATCTAAGCGCTGATCAGCGATGGGAGATCCTGCACTGTGTCGCTACACGGTTTGATCTCCTCTATAGTCCGTCGATGATATAGCGAGTGTGACGTTGCGCGAAAGCGCTCATATTGCGCGAATACGCTTGTACGTACAACCTAAGTTGTTGTCGTCTCATTTTCGAGAATGAGAAGATAAGAATTTGATGGTGGAAAGCACGGGACGTGAGGCCGGAAACACGTGTCTCGCTGTGGATGGTCGAGTCTTTTCTCCCGCTCGCAGAAGCCGACGATCACGAGAAGTCTCACTTTGCGTGCGCCTGGGTCGCTTGTGCATCCCCGTCGGCCGCCGGCTTACCTATTGATGTTGGCAAGGCGCGCCTGTTGCCTTGTTCTGAGAAGCTGCAGCACGGCAGCCAGGGTTGGTTTGCATGTTTGAAAGGTCTTGATGTTTCTTTCTGGCAGGACGGGATGAACGCACACTCCCCCCTTCTTGCTGGCCGAGGCGGTCTGTTGGTTACCGACACTCCGGGTACACGCCGCCTCCACCCCAGACGGTACGAAAGGGTTGGGTTGAGGCGCATGGTCCGCCTTTTTGAATGTGAGGGGAGGAAGAGAAAGGGAAACCAGATCGGGGAGGAGAAGTCAGAGAGGGTGGGTGGTTTTTGCTTGACGTATGGGATGGGGGTGTCAAGGGTCTGCGAGGTGGGTGCTCTTCGGGACCGAGAGTGATGTAAAGAGGTATAGGGTTTGTGGAAGATCAATGACGAAGATGGTGAGGATTGGCGAAATCGATACTGGAAGTAGAAAGTCGGGTTGAGAGGATTTGATGCCAAGAATGATGAAGTGTCTTTGACTGGAGTGGGAGGCCACCATTGAAGTGTATGTTACAAACGAGCAGGACAGTTTGATTTACTTCCTGAAATGCTCTGGATTCTTGCACAGGGTATGTCACGCGGAGGCAGTTCATGGCAATTCATGGAATCTTTGTGCACGAGCCACTGGATTCTATGTGTCGTGCCTGAAACTCTAACTCTTTAGTGTCCGTTCCATAGACATCTCCCATTACTCCTCCCAAAATCCAGGGAACAGATACTCAACCCTCTTCATAGCCTCCTCCTTCCTCCCCTCCGGCTTGGTCATCCACTTAACACCACCCTGCGTAACGCCCTCCCAGTGCTTGGCCATGACCAAATCACTGTGCTCCGCCTCGCTCAGCTTGTCCAGCACAGCAGCGACGAGCCTCTTGGCGTTCTTGCCGTTGGCCTGCATGTAGCGACCGACCATCTCGACGTTGACGTCCTCGAAGGAGTGCCAGCAGTCGTAGTCGGTGGCCATGCAGATGGATTGGTAGGCGAACTCGGCTTCGCGGGCGAGCTTGGCTTCGGGGAGGGCGGACATGTTGATTACGGAGCCGCCCCAGGAGCGGTACATGTGGGATTCGGCGCGGGTTGAGAATTGAGGGCCCTCTGTGGTGGTTGTTAGCACTCCTTGTGTCTTGCCGTTTCCAAACAGAAAGCTTTCCAGAGGAGAGAATGATCATTACTTACCCATGCAGATCACGGTGCCCTTGTCGTGGAGAACAACGCCCTCTCCCTCCAACGACTCAGCACACCTCTTCACAACCTCCGCAAGCCCCTTATCAAAAGGATCCGCAAACCCAACATGTCCAACAACACCACCCTCGAAGAACGTGAAAGGCCTAACACCCTTCGTCCTGTCAATGACCTGATCCGGAATCACAAAGTCCATAGGCTTGATCTCCTCCCTCAACGAGCCGACGGCAGTGAAGGCAATGCAGCATCGCACACCGAGGCTGCGAAGGGCGGCGATGTTGGCTCGGTTGGGGACCTCGTGGGGTGCGTATTCGTGATAGAGACCGTGACGGGCGAGGAAGGCGACGTAAGTGTTGTTGTGGGAGAGGATGCTGATCGGAGAGGCGGGCTTGCCCCATGGCGTGGTCGGGGTTACTTGGGCGACTGGGGTGAAGCCTTCGAGGGCGCCGAGACCGGTTCCGCCAATAATGGCGATGTGGACGGGCTCTAAGAGCTGGTTAGCTGGTGTGCGAGGTAGTCACAACGATGGATTGAAGCTCACTGTCGAAGGTAGTGGGAAGGTCAGACATCGTGAAGAACCTCTGTGAGTGATAGATTCGTAGGATATAGAAAGGGCGTCAGGCGACTTGGAATTGCGGTTGTTCGGGGGGAGTGAGCAAGAAGTTTTCGATAAATTATTGAGGATGAGAACTAAAATGTCGCCATCTCTGTCAGCAAGCAACGTGGTCGTCACCGTAGGCTTCTGTTGGACCGATTAAAAATCTGGAGCTACCCCGCCATGGGTCGGATGGAGGGGCAGCGAGATAAGATGATAAGCATCATCGTCACCGCGAGTCAGCGAGTGAATCATTATATGTATCTTCGTATTGTTCAAGTAGTCACTCAGGAGATCAAGATAGAGATAACTAATTCATGAGATATTCATATTCATCCTGAAAATCATAGAGCTATGCACCCAGTCTATATGCGTTGCGCGGAGAAGAGCCAGACACAGAACCATTAGACACTGCTTAGTACACCTCGAGTACGTAACGTCCCTCCTCCTTCAGCTTCTCAATCTCCTTCTTCGGGTCGACCTTCTTGCCAGCGGCCTTGCCATCGGCGGCAATGGCCTCCTGGAGGACAGCGGTCACATCCGGCACGGGCCATGTAGGACCGCACAGGTAGAAGCTACCCTCCTTCTTGATATAGGCATCGCGAATGTCGGCGAGAGTCTCGCGCATGCGATCCTGAATGTAGATCTTCTGAGGCTGGTCACGAGAGAAGGCGGCACCGACCATAGTGACGACACCGGCGGCGAGGTAAGCCTCCCATTCCTCACCGTACAGGTACTCCTCACGCTGGTGACGAGAACCCATGTACAGCAGGATAGGACCGATCTCCTCACCGCGAGCCTTCTGCAGGGCACGGTACTGGATGAAGGCACGGAAAGGAGCGAGACCGGTACCAAGGCCAGCGAGAATGAGAGGGGCGTCGGCGCGGGTAGGAAGCTTCATGACGGAGGGTTTGACGGAGGCGGTGACCTTGGCACCAACACGAAGTTGGCTGAGGTAGTGACTGGCCTGTCCGAAGCGGGTGCGGCCCTTGGTGTCGACCCAATCGACGACAACGATCATGAGAGCGACGGAGGTAGGGGTGACAGCCTGGGCAGAGGCGATGGAGTACTCGCGACGCTTCATGGGGCTGACAATCTGAACAAGGTCGTGGAAGCTGGGGTGAGCGGACTTGAACTCCTCCAGGACATCCACGTAGGTAAGAGTGTCGACCTCGCTGCGACGCTTGAACTCCTCAGCGCCAGTCTGGCTGCCGAGGCTCTCAAGCTTCTTCTTCTCCTCCTCGTCGGTGGCGAACTCAGCGAGACCCTCGTAGAAGCGCTTAGGCGGCTTGCCGAGAATGTCGACGTTGTGAACAAGGGCTTGGTGGACAGTACGGACCTCAGTGAGAGATGCATCCTCACGGGCAGGAACCTGGACAAGCTCGTTGGGGTCAAGACCGTAGAACTTGATGAACTCATCGACCTGCTCGACATCGTTCTCGGCGTGGATGCCAAGAGCCTCACCAATCTTGTAGGTAAGACCGGAGTCACCGAGGTCAAACTCGATGTGGAAGATGTTGCGGTTGTACTCCATGGGTGTAAGACGACGGTTCTCCTTGACAGTGATTGTGCCAGTCTTGGCAGTCAGGTCGGGGCGCAGGGTGCTCTTGAAGCCGTAGGCCTCCTTGAAAGCCAACGCCTTGGCGGCGACCTGCCAGTCCTGAAGCTTGAGCTCCTCCTCAGCCTCCTCCTTGACGAAGGCGCCGAAGCTGTTGCTGAAGACAGTGGTGGGAAGCTGAGGATCACTGAAGTCCTCGTCAACCTCAGCCCAGGTGGCAGGAACCTCAATCTTGCGCAAGCATTGGTTGAGAGCGTCAACACACTCCTCCAGAGTGGGAGGGTGACCTTCGATGAGCGAGAGCTTGGAGGCCTGCTCAGGGGACATCTCAGGGCGAGCAAGCTTGAGGAAAGACAACTCGTGAAGAACTTTGGTGAAGTGAGCATCCTTCTCGAAAGCAGGAGAGTAGGAGATGTCGAGCACGTAGAGCTCAGCATCCTTCTCCTGTAGGCCCTTGCGGAAAGCAGCGGGCAGCTTCTTCTCAACCTCATCCTCCTTGAAGTTGGTGAGCTTAAGAAGAACCTTGCCGCCCTCAGCGAGGCTCTTGGTGATGTCAATCTCCTTGAGAAGCCTCTCGTCACCGACGACTGTGACATCAGCCTCAGTCACAACGTATGGTGCCTCAAGAGCCTTCTTGGAAACACGGACATCAGTGCGAACAACCCCACCCTGGGTAAGGTTGTCGTGGGCCTCGTGAACAAAGACGTTGGTCGCAGACTCCTTGGTGAGGAAGTTGCCGACAGTGCTAGGCGAGTTGGCTGTGGCAGAGTCGTCGAGCTCCCAGAAGGTGTACTGCTCAGCCTGGATGAGGGAAGGCAAGGTCTTGGCATCACCATCGTTGCCAAAGATCCTGTGCAGGTTGTTCACCACACCCTGAGGGGTGAGGGGCTCGCCAGCAGTGTACTTGATGTCCAGAACATCAGGCTCCTCGGTGAACTTGCCGGAGAAAGTGACAGCGGTGAGGACATCAGCGTAGAGGGCAGACTGGGTAGCCTCATCAGTAAGGCCGGCCTCCTCAGAGACCTGACCGAGGACAGCGACGGTGTTGGTGGAGGCAGGAAGAGCCTTGAGGAAAGCCTCCTCGATGAAGGGGCGGTAGATGCGGACATTGACGAAGCCGACCTTGGCGCCATCATTGGCGATGCGCTTCACGACCTGCTTGGCAACTTGAGCCTCGACGCTGCCGAAAGCAACAAGAACGACATCAGGGGTGTCGTGACCGTGGTACTCGAAAGGCTCGTAAATTGTGCCGAGCTCGTCGTTGAACAGTTTCAGGAGCTCGAGGGTCTTGCCAGCGGTGTCAAGACGGGCGTTGAGCTTGCCAGCCTCGGCGAAGAGCTTGGTGTACAGGTCCTTGATTCCAGACTCGCTGAGGGCATCGACAACGCGGAGGGTCTCGCGAGCCATGCGCACGCCATCGTAGGTGTGAATGGTGGGGACCAAAGAAGCGAGGAGAGTCGCAAAGATGGACATGTGCTGGGCCTCGTAGGTGGAGGAGCTGGAGACGAGACCAAGGCCAAGGTCCTCAGCGAGCCTCAGAGCGCTGTCGTAGTTGGAGACAAGGCCAGAGTTGTAGGAGTAGTCGGCCGCAGCAACGTGAGCAACGAAGGGGCTGGAGACGCCGTAGAGGAGAGAGAGCTGATCGAGAGTGCTCCTGAGCTGCTGGAGGCTGCCGGATGAGGCAATCAAACTCTGGGGAATGTGCCTCTTGGTGACATCGAAGTCGGGGGAGAAGATGTATCCGAGAGCAAGGGCACCGGCGCCGGTACGGCTCTGAAGCGGCAGGACCGTAGTGGGGTAGCCGTGAACATTCGACTCGTTGGAAGCCGCCCACTCCTTTGCTGCGGTATCGAGGTCGAAGGTCTCGGGAGAGTAGGAGAAGAGCTTGTCGGAAAGCTTGTAGGCGACTTGCTGAACAAGCAACTGGGCGGTCACGTAGGTCGGGCCGGAGATGGACGACAGTGACACGCTCTGCCCGAAGGGCAGGGTAGAGGCATTCTTGACTTGGTCGGAAGACGCCATCTTGATCGTATTGTTCGTCGTTTCGGAGACGAGCAAATACTGTTATGTGGTTGTCAGAGAGGGAAAATGTGTCGAGATGACTTTGAGACACTGATGTGCTCGCAGTTTCTGGTGAATGTACAAGTCACAAACAGACCAGATATCGACAACAATGACAACCTCAAAAGGATTGAGAGGTAAAAATATGGAGGTACTCAAGAAGGGAGGAGGGTAGAACCAGACGAGGCCATTATCCGGAATGTATTACCAGTGGGAGTCCCAAAGGCAAAGTCGACAACGGACAAGACCCCGAGCGCCGGCCGAGGGTCCCCAATTGCAAGAACCGGGGAAACCCTCCAATGGCTGCGGTGGGATTTGTCCATAGCGCAGTGGAATGCGACCCCAGCGCCCTTGTTCGGCGTGCCAGAATTGCCCATCAAGGCTCTAATGGCGGCATCAACAAAAAAAGTTCAAGGGACGCGGGAATCGAGAATCACGCAATTGGGGGTTTGGCCATATCGGGTCTAGCGCCAGATGATGCCACCAGGGGCGCTGCTGCACGTTCCGACGCCGGCGACGGGAAGCGACTGGGGCGAGTCGCTGTAAGTTCTGACAGTGCGCTTGCTCTCTAATTGAGGTCCCGATTGCCGCTCGTGCGTGCGCTCTCCAGCGGCTCCCGATTCCATCCCGCCACCGACTGCCGCAAGTCTCTTCACAAGAGGCACAAGGGTAAGGGTTACAGAACTGCCAGCAACGGCTCTTATTACATGACTGGACTCAACTCGCGAGTCGATAGAAATATGATTATTTCGTTGTTTTTTTTGTCCTCATGTATGGTTCTCATATCACTCACATTGTACCTATTCAAGACATCCATATGATGTGGCACAGTTGCCACATCACGAAAGTTACTCGCAGCATCTATGGCGCGATCAATTGAGAAGTCGTATAGGATAAGCGGCTACCTGTGAGGCTATCACGATGTCAGCCAGTCATGAAGAAAGGTCCGTGGCACTGTAGTGTTTCATCGCAGATTGAGAGTACGACTTCGCATTATCGTAAGGTACGAGCTACGAAGATGCGATTTTGTCCGAACAATTCTGCCACCTATTATGCTCCACAGGCAGCAAGTTGAGAGACAGCATGAAACACAAGTTAGATACCACCAACTTTCACTAGCGACTACTCATCGATCAATAACACCCTTCCTAACAGCGACACTCAAGATGGAGTAAGCTTCAAGAGACGCCCACCAAAGCTGTCCTCCAGCATCCACAGTGCACCCTGCGCATCCTCCTTGATGGCACGCATGCGCCGGCCCATTGGAATACGCTGGGCCTCTGATGCGTTCTCACCATCGAGACGAACGCGTACAATTCCCTGCTGACCGACGGCACTAATAAGAACGTTGTTCTTCCAGCCGGCGAAAAGATCACCCTTATAGATGATCATGCCAGCCGGAGAGATAACGGGAACCCAGGCGACTTTGGGAGGGATGAACTCAGGGCGCGTGTTGTGGTTGGGAATAGGCGTGCCATCATAATTATCACCCTCGGAGACCACAGGCCAGCCATAATTGCCTTCTGGCTGGATCAGATTGAGCTCATCGCACCCATTGGGCCCATCTCAATCTCCCAAAGACGACCATCGATGTCGAAGTCGAAGCCCAGCGGGTTTCGGATGCCCAATGACCAGATTTGAGCAGTGACACCACCTC
>WNLN01000507.1:0-13815 GCA_021347865.1 Sarocladiaceae sp. CBMAI 1973
GTTTTGGAAGACAAACAGACTGCACCCGCTCCAGCTTCGAGCATTCGAGCTTGGCTGGAGACTGATGACCAGCTTTACTGGATCACTGGAAAGGCAGGCTCAGGAAAGTCGACCTTGATGAGGTACATGTGCCAGCCGATTCCCCTAGGTGAGGAACCTGGGACCCAGGAAGGTGGGAAGAGTGTCAAGGCTCGATGCGAGCAGTATTTGAAGCAGTGGGCAGGGGATGACGAGAAACTCACTGTTGCTTCATTCTACTTCTGGGCCATCGGGGATCGCTCCCAGGCCTCTCAGGAAGGTCTCTTTCGCACTATCCTTGTGCAGCTTCTCGAGGCCCACCCAGATGTCATTCCCATCGTTTCTCCATCGAGGTGGGAATTTCTGTGTCTTTTCAACGAGGACCCGACACCATTTACCGATGATGAGCTCAAGGCTATGTTCCTGCAGGCAGTGGTGGAAATCAGCTCTCGAGCCAAGGTTGCTTTACTCATTGACGGTCTGGATGAGTTCGACGGTGACTGCAAGGTTCTCATCAATCTTCTCAAGGAATGCGCATCATCTACTTTCAGACTTTGCGTCGCCAGCCGGCCCTGGAATGAGTTCTCGGATGCTTTCAAAAATAGTCCTAGTCTCCAGATGGAGGACCTGACCCGCCATGATATAGCCAAGTATGTGATGGCTACGTTCGAAGGGAATCCCCAATTCGGAAGGCTACAACAGCAGAACGCCAACTTCACACACGACTTAATGGAACACATTGTCGACAAGGCAAGCGGGGTTTTCCTCTGGGTCACTGTTGTTGTTGCCTTGCATTCATCAGGCATGGCAGATGGTGATCGCATTGAGAACCTTGAGAGAGTGCTGGATTACCTACCGACTGAACTAGAGAAACTCTATGAGAAAATGATGAGCGATATAAAGCCTCAATACCTGGAACATGCGACGCAACTCTTCAAGCTGATGAGTTCATGCACAACCCCGCCATCACTCCTGCTCTTCTGGTTTGCGGACGAAGGGAACTTCATGGAGCAAGCCCTGCATGACGAGACCGAATTAATGCCACCCACGGAGACACAGGACGACTAGAAGACATGCGTCGACGTCTCGGTAGCCGATGCAGAGGCTTACTGGAAATCCACAACGACACTACCAACCCCGCAGACGGCAAGCTTGGAGGCACTGTACGGTATCTGCATACGACAGTTTCGGACTTTGTATCGATTTCTCTGGGTAAGCAGAAGCTCAACCAGCTCCTTGAAGGAGAATAATGCAGATAGAGAAAAGGCGATTATCAAAGGAGATTGTTGGTGCCATGTGGTGATGGAAGTTAAAGCAGCGTCGTGTAAAGGTTCGTCACGTGCTACATGACGGTTGGCTGGAAGTGTTGCCATTCGCGTAGGTCATCGCTTTGTTCTTACGAATTCCCCAGGCTGAATCGAAGTCGGATTACATGCAATTCGACAGCTGCTTTATTTTGTCATCGTAGTATTTTCGAGAAATTACAATTCCAATGGGTTGGACCTGGATTGAGGTATCAGCGATGTGATCAGGAAGATGTGGCTGGTGAAGTGGATCTGCACAAGCCACTTTTCGTCGCGACCCAGCGCGTGAAGCTTCTGGAGCTTGCAGGTTGCCAGCCTCAGCACCAAAAAGTGCATCGCTCAACAAACAACGTTCATCCTCGCATCCAACGGCCACTCACGAATCGAAACAGCGCCGAGCAGACAAGGCGACTGGCTGTGGAGGTCTCTCGTCACTTCAATTCAGGCTCCCAAGCCTTCCTGGTGCTCGAGTCGATCGCTTAGCAGAAGACGAACCTGACCATCCCGAAAACACAACAGCACAGCTCGCTGTCATCGAGTGCAAGGATGTCAGGCCTCTTCTCATTCACATCTGGCGCCTCCAGTGGCGGCACGCCATCTACAGCGCCTGCAGGTGGCTCGCTCTTCGGAAATGCTGGCGCCAGCAATGCATCCGGTTCTGGCTCCGGCACGCCAACCCTAAGTTTCGGATCTGCAGCTCCAGCCTCATCGACGCCCAACGCAGGTGGTTCGTTGTTCGGACAAAAACCTGCGGATGCACCAAAGCCTGGCGGACTGTTCGGCGGCGGCCAACAACAAGCTAGCACTGGAGGCGCAGGTCTCTTTGGAGCATCACCTGCTCCTTCAAGCGGCGGAAGTCTCTTTGGCGCAAAGCCCGCAGCAACACCAGCCGCCGGAACTCCTGCACCAGCAAGCGGAGGACTTTTCGGCGGTGCAGCGGCATCTACGACTCCTGCATCAGGCGGCCTTTTCGGAGGCAAGGCTCCAGAAAAGCCATCTGGGGGCCTCTTTGGCGGCGGCAACGCGAGCTCAACTCCCAGTACTGGGGGTGGCATGTTCGGCGGTGGTCAGCAGCAGACTTCAGCTTCTGCGTCAGGAAGCACGCCAGCTTCTACTGCCCCAGCTGCTACAGGAAGCAGTCTCTTTGGCGCGAAGCCAGATTCAACCGCACAAACTGCAGCCACACCAGCCAAGTCGCTGTTTACCATGAACTCGACCACCCCAGCAGGTGCGCCGCCGGCAACCGACTCTGCCAAGCCAGCTGGACAAGGCCTGTTCGGACAACAGAGTAATACATCAGGCGGATTATTTGGCCAGAAGGACTCCAAACAGGAGACAACCCAAGCCGCAACGACACAGCCCGCGAGCACTGCTTCAACGGGCTCAAGTCTTTTCAACAAAGCACCTGCATCCGGAGGTCTCTTCGGTGGTGCGAAGCCTGCGGCCTCAGCTGCTCCCGCAAGTGGCGGCATGTTCTCGAATAGCTCCGCCAACACTTCATCGACGCCTACAACACAGGCCGCCGGCGCCACCGCCGGAAGTTCTTTGTTCGGAGCCAAAGCTGCAACTCCTGCGACTGCGGCCCCTGCCAGCGGAGGTCTTTTCGGCGGAAGCTCTGCAACAACCTCGGCGGCCCCTGCCCCTGCCACAACGGCTACTACGTCTTCATCTAGTCTATTCGGCGGAGCCAAGACGGACTCTGCCGCTCCAAAGTCTGGCGGCCTCTTTGGGGGCGGCTCGACGACAGCGTCAACCACCACGGCGGCGACCACACAGCCCAGCACAACCACGACTGCTCCGGCGTCTACTTCTACTCCTGCTGCAGCGGGAAGCAGCCTCTTTGGCAAGCCCGCAGCTACAGACAGCACTGCTAAGGACACTGCGAAGCCTGCAGCTCAGAACGGCAACACTGCTACTCTCGGCGCATCCACCACTGGACCAACATCGCAAATGGCTCGACTCAAGAACAAGACCATGGAGGACATCGTCACCCGTTGGGCTTCTGACCTTTCGAAGTATCAGAAGGAGTTCAAGGAGCAGGCTACTGTTGTTTCGACATGGGACAGGCAGCTGGTAGACAATGGCGAGAAGATTCAGAAGCTGTACCTCGACACATACGAGGCTGAGCGCGCCAGTAACGAGATCGAGCGTCAATTGGCTACAGTTGAGAGCCAGCAAGAGGAGCTCGAAGCTTGGCTGGATCGTTATGAGTCTGAGGTCCAGGAGATGTTTGCTAAGCAGATTGGCCCTGGCGAGCAGCTCACCGGTCCGGATCAGGAGCGTGAGAGAACCTACAAGCTCGCCGAGAAGCTCACTCAACAGCTCGATGAGAAGTCGAGAGATCTTTCGAAGATGGTGAAGGAGATCAACGACATTTCCGGTACTCTCAGCAAGGGTGCTAAGCCCGAGGATCCTGTAAGTCATCACATTCAACTTTTGGCAAGTGCCCGTAAGGCTAACACAAACAACCAGCTGAGCCAGATCGTCCGCGTGCTCAATGGCCACCTCACTCAGCTTCAGTGGATCGATGCTAATGCCTCGGCACTGCAATCGAAGGTGGCTGCGGCGCACAAGTCTAGCAGCAACCTGGGTTCTACGCTCAGTGTGACGGATAGTGACGCAGCTGAAGGCTTCTACCGGTCGTACATGGGTCGGAGGTAAATGATAATAGTGGCACCGCGCTGGTGGTCAACAGGATGATATCAATCAGGAGTTCGGTATTGCAGTCACGTCACGAAGCAAAGGCACATCGTCGGGTTGGACAGACGCCGATGGTGCATGAGTCTGATAGAGATGTAACTCTTTTGTAGTTGTACATTGGCTTTGTTTACTATGGCAGAAAACTTGATGAATGGGCCAGGTTTTGGAACAATTGTTGTCATGCCACCATTGTGATGAGGTTGACCGTAGGCATTAGATGAAATGTTGTGATCCGCTCGATGGAAGGTGGAGCTTTAGTTCTTCTCGCCGCCCTGGTCCTTGGTGATGTCGTCACTATAAGCAGAAAGACACAGGTTAGCTGCATGACCGCAAGGGAGCTTTGAGATTAAGTTGGGGACCTTCGTACATGTGCTCGGCAAGGCGATCGAGGTGCTCGCGCTGCTCCTTGAGCTGCTGGCGGAGAGCGAGGAGCTTCTCACGCTCACGCTCACGGATGGCCATGTTCTCGCTGGCCTGCTCGCGGCGTTGCCAGGAGTCTCTAAAGATCGGCGGAAGCTTCGGTCAGCATGCAAAGACCCTTAGAATGCGTGAGAGTACCCAATGGGGACCCTCTTCAAAGATGGGAAATAACATACGCGCCACCAGTCTTGGGGGGAGCACCAGTTGCGCCCTCAGACATGACGCGAGCGGTGGTGCTGAAGGTTGCCCGAAGGGGACGGAGGGCGGATGCCTTTGTGAGGGTAGGGCGGAGCATCTTGATTGTGAAGATGAGGATTCTCGTGAAGGGTGTGTGGGATGGAGATCAGAATGATGGGGAAAACCGAAGAGAGGAGGAGGGTGAGCTTCTTCGGTTCGGAAGATGACGTGTGGGTGTTGGCCTCAGGTGGTGTGACGGTTGCGTCGACTGTTGCAAGGAAGAGGCAGCTAAGGGTGTACCTCGATGTAGCGCAAAAGTGGGTGTGCGTGGGAGTACATCTCTAGTGCGAGACGCGGGGAGGGTCCAGAGCTGAGAAGAATGACATGATTCCTCGTTTTACCGAGCTCCTTCTAGACCAGGGCAGAGACGGGCCACAGAAATTGCATTTGCTCGGTGATTGACTGTCAATCACTGGCTCATTGATGTCCTTCTAGTGCATGTAGGTCAAACGGTACCTGTTTAGCCATGTGGTCGAATGGCGCTGCGTGCCTGGGAGACGTACAGCAGTGCTGGTCGTGGACATGCTTAAAAGAACACAACCCCGAAAGGTAGATCCTTGGAAGCGATCTTAGTTGTAGCTAGTCCAATCACACAGAGTCTGGATCGCCGACATGACAGTCCCAACATCAAGCACTGGTTCTAGGACCATTGTGCTTCATAGTCCGTCCGTAATGACCACACATTGAGTGTATGTTCTGGTATACAAACACCATTGGCGAGAGGCTAGAATAGAGCTTGCTTTCTGCTACTTGCGGAAGACTATTGAACATGGCTGTCCGATAGTCAGCGACGGAGAGAAGTCAACGTCATCTGGACAATGCTAGACAAAGCTACCACTCCACCAAGAAGCTTGATCGCCCAGGGCACAACACCGCGACGGTTGCACGTCGCATTGAGAGCAAGGCAAGCTCCACATCGCTTTCCAGGGCGATTGAAGGTGGCATCGCTGTTTACAAGGCTACTGTTAGTGGCAGCTGGCAGACCAAAGGTCTCTACAGGAGAAAAGCCGCATGGGAACATTGGAATGTTTCATGGGCCGTCGCAGATGTCAGCGCCAAACACCAGACGACAACACTCTCAAGATCCAAAGCAGGGCACCTTGCAGCAAGCAGGGTGCATTGACGGGGCTCGTTTGGGAAGACACTTGGTCAACAGGGTCCCAATCTGGGAGGCAAGGCGACCCTGTGACGTGATGGTGCGCTGAACCGTCCGTGATGCAAGGGAAAACGTGCGAGAAGGCAACCCAAGCCACCTGAAAGACCGTTCGTGCCTCATAGCAGCCACACGTGAGCAATTTCCAGCGGCGCCTCAGAGCCTCCTCCGCGCCTCCCGCCTAGAGGTATGCATAGTAGCGGTGCTTTCCTAGTTCTAGCGGCTCTTCGCGGCTTCGGCATCGACGAAGAGTGCAATCGTCGTCCAGCAGCCAATCATAGCGGCACATATGTTCGATGAGATGCCCAGGCCGCCTCTTGGTCGGCACCTTGCAGCGCATCTGGAGCCCTGTGCACCCCACTACGGCAACTGTGGCAGTGGCGGAAAACCCCCTAGAGTGGCCCCTACTGCAGAGATCATGAACGCCCCTCTCGCACCCCTTCAGTCAATTTCCACAGCAGTCCACAAACGCACCGCCCACCTGGCGTCCCTCCACTCCTGCCGGGTCACCCTCATCCACTGCCCACTCCCACTCCATCCTTTGCTTCCTTGTACTTCTCTTTTCGCTCTCAACAATCGATCCGCCTACTAAGCAAGCACGCCGAATCCTACTTCTTCAGAAAGTATGTCCTATGCACACGATTTCCCATATCGGCTGTCTGATTACGCGCCCTTTCAATACTGACCCTACTGTCTGCAGCAAGATACCCTTTCCGCTTACGCCTCCCACTGGTACGTGTTGCATCTGCATCTGCCCCTTCACCTCCGGTCCCTTGCGAACGTCGCCCGCGATGACTACTCCGACCAAACGAAGTTTCGTCTCTCCTTCTCCGTCGCATAAGCATTCATCGACCAGAAGCGAATGATTGTACTTCGATTGGAAGGGTAATGGTGTTGCGGTACACCTTCAACAAGCACCCCACCATGAAGGCGCCGTCGGAGCGGGGGAGCTCAACGCTTTTCTTGCTCGTCGTCGGGCATCGAGAGTCGCGGCATTGTTGTTCAATGAACAGCACAAGAGGCCCTCACGCTTGCACGAGCTCGTTCGTCCTTCGCGAATCTCAATTTTGATTGCGAATTCGACAGATGCATAATATCCGCGCGTGGTTAATTGGATGCTAACGAATCATTCTCACAGCCACCACACAAACCGCCATCATGGGTAACGAGGATGCTGTCTATCTGGCCAAGCTGGCCGAGCAGGCCGAGCGCTACGAGGGTACGTGTTCAAGTTCGGATGCGCGTGTTCTGCGACGTGAGTGCTGATTATCCGTTGTAGAGATGGTTGAGAACATGAAGATCGTCGCTTCTGAGGACCGCGATCTGACCGTCGAGGAGCGCAACCTCCTTTCCGTCGCTTACAAGAACGTTATCGGCGCCCGCCGTGCTTCCTGGAGAATAGTCACTTCTATCGAGCAGAAGGAGGAGACTAAGGGCAACTCTTCCCAGGTCACTCTGATCAAGGAGTACCGCCAGAAGATCGAGGCCGAGCTCGCCAAGATCTGCGATGATATCCTCGAGGTCCTTGACCAGCACTTGATCCCCTCCGCCACATCTGGAGAGTCTAAGGTCTTCTACCACAAGATGTCAGTTCTGCCTGAGCGAACAACATACCCAAAGAGCCTTCCAACTGACAGTTTCTCCAATCAAACAGGAAGGGTGACTACCACCGTTACCTCGCCGAGTTCGCTCTCGGTGACCGCCGCCAGGACTCTGCCGACAAGTCCCTCGAGGCTTACAAGGCTGCCACCGAGGTTGCTCAGACCGAGCTTCCCCCTACCCACCCCATTCGTCTCGGCCTCGCCCTGAACTTCTCCGTCTTCTACTACGAGATCCGCAACGAGCCCGACAAGGCTTGCCACCTCGCCAAGCAGGCCTTCGATGATGCCATTGCCGGTAAGAGCACCTCAAACAAAAGCTGGCGCATCCTGTGATCTAACAAATAACCTGCAGAGCTTGACACCCTTAGCGAGGAGAGCTACAAGGACTCGACATTGATCATGCAACTCCTGCGTGACAACCTGGTATGTGAGCCCCCAAACCTTTGTGAGACCGGACACTGACGAGATACAGACCCTCTGGACCTCTTCTGAGGCCGAGGGCGCTGCTCCTGCCTCTGGTGAGGCTTCCAAGGAGGAGCCCGCTGCTGAGGCCGCCGAGCCCGCCGCCGCGCCTGCCGCCGAGGAGACCAAGGCTGCCGAGTAAATTGGACTCGTGTAATCACATCTGCAAGTCTTGATTGTGCTGTTATTGGGATGGGCCGGTGTCTACGGAGTGGACGGATGGTCTCGTTTATGCGCAAGAGCTTCGCTACAGTACCACAATCTGCGCAATGCGAATGAAGGCGTTGCGCAACGGGGTCCGCAGTAAGGAGCCTTTGTTGAGCAGGTCTGACATTTTCCGAAATGGAACAGTGAGGAGTCTTAGAGAAGAGCATTTGATTCACGGATGGTTCTGCTTCTAGATTCTAGCTGCGTTGAAACCCTTGGCGAAAAATAAAATCACTACAATTGCTTTGACAGTACTTTATGAGCACGGAATCATCGCAATCTCGAGCATTGCACATGAGACACGAATAAATGCTAAAGAATTCATGATATCTTGGTGGTATCTTCGTTTTCGTCGTCCAACATCGCAAAGTGCACTCTCAGCCAAAGGCTGCAATCTTGGCACCCTACCATCAAGAGCCCTTCATCACCCGCCTCTGTGAGGTCGTCCTCAGTGATAACGTAGCCCTTGTCGTTTCCGCATCGACACGACCTTGACCAGGATATCGATTTCTCGTCATAGTCCAGGTCGTCTAAGTCCACATTCTCGACTCCGGTGTGAAAAGGTTCCTCACTGTTCGTCTCGCCATTCGCACCAAGTCGACCTCTCCTTAAGCGTAGCTGAGCGTCATACTCTGCTCTTCGATTAGGCGATGAGAGGGTTTCCAAGGCTTTGGTGATTTGGTCGACGCTGTGTAGTGGTTTGGAGGAGCTCGCCTTGTCTGGGTGGTTTTTCAGAAGGGCGCGGTGGTAGGCTCTTCTTATGAAGATGGAGGGGTCATTTTGGGAGGATATGAGGTCTGGCGTTATGTTCAGGACCTCGTAATGGGTAGCTTGAGAGTCGAGCTCGCCCTTGTCGGCGGCAGCCATGGGGTCGAGAGTTTGTAGAGAATAAAAATGATGATCGCCGAATTTGCTATTATCAAGCCTTCAACGCCAGATGAACGTCACGTGATGGCGTACCAAAGCATTAGACTTGACATCGTAAAACTGATGATTCTGGCATTGACTTCTTTACAGAAGGCCAGAGTTGTAATTTTTCTGTGGACTGAGTTTGACATGCGAAACAGGACTTCATTGCCCTTCCCATGCTACGTCCTTTAACAAGGTCATGCATGTTGCATTACATCCAGCCAGGTCACGCTGTCTCGTTTCGTGATGGAAAAAATCATTTGTGATATATTGTTGTTGATATGACAGTGTGTGTTCATACATATTGGTATTTGTACATGAGCAGACCTCTGCTGCCCTGTTCTCGTTCTCTGCGTAACCCTTATTTCGGGAACTTCGTCCAGCCTCGCTTTCCAACCTGTGTTCAAGTATTAATACGATTCCTTCAATATCAAGGTTGTCAATCAGGGTTCGACTGACCTTCTTCCATTGCTTGATGAGTTTCGGCATTTCCAACATGGCTGCTCTCCTCTTCTCCATGCTGCAAAATAGTTAGCCACGGTGTCTGCGAGCGACAGCAACGACCGGAGAACGTACTTTGAAATCATATGTCTCTCGTGGATGCGTCCCTTGACCTTCTGTCCCACACCAGTACCCTTTACCCTCAAACCATGCTCGACCCTCTGTGCAAGCTGGTACTCGGTGCCCTTCTTCGTTTCAGGGAGCAGCTCCTCGACTCCGTTCTCGCGCGCCAACTTCACGAGCTCGGCCTGCCGCCTGTACGAGTAAACGGGGTCCTGCCACTTTCCTGTGATCGGGTGCTTGTAGAAGACGAAGGGGTTCGGGCGCTCCTGCTGGTAGCGTGTCGGTGCGGTGCCATCGGGGATGATGGCGGCTGGGGGCCAGCGGGCGAAGAAGCGTTGAAGAGGCGCTGGGAGGGACTTTGCGAGCTGGACGAGGTTGGTTGAGGATGCCATGGTGGCGATGGAAAGCGCGGCGTCTGCGCCAGTCGTGAGCTTCGGAGATGTGCCCTGAGGGATGTTGTGGCACGCGGTAATGGGAGATGCGATCGCGAGGCTGAAGTCCGAGAAAGATCTGCTTTAGGTTGGCGTGCCGTGAAGCACCAAAGAGCTTAGCAGCGCAGCACCCCTGGCAGTTGTCCAGCGCCCCGGAAGCCACTAGCGGTGGTGGCTGCCGAGCCAGGGTTATGAGGGTTACATCAGTACGTGCGTGACTCTCGACCCATTGCCATGATTGTATTCGATGATGTGTAATTCGAAATTATTCATTTGGTGATCATGGCTTATGAGAAGAGGGAAAGAATTCAAAATTCGAATGCGAATCTCATTGAACGCAAGGGTTGGAAGTAAATTCCATATCTCAGCTGGACGAAAACCATAGTTCTTCTGCCTGCTTCATCTAAGCTTGGTATATATTTACAAACCCCCACCTACCATCTTGACGTCTCGGTTTCTCTCTTCTCCCAACCACATCACAACCCTTTCGCCATGCCTCTGGACATCGACGAGATCTTGCGGCAGAAGAAAGCTGCCGGCGCTTCTAGGCCACGCTTCGTGCCGCGTGCTGAACGTGAGCGTTTGGCCGCCGAGAAGGCTAAGAAGGAGGAAGCCGAGCAAGAGCGCAAGCGCCATGACCAGCAGAAGCGCCATGTCGAACAGAAGGAGACGGTGACTGCGAAAAGATCCGGTGATGAACCCTCAGTAACCAAACAGTCAGTTTCCCTTGCTCCCACTCCAAGATTTCCAACCCTCGATGGCCTTATGCTGACGCGCAGGGAACCCAGAATCAACAACGCTGAACGAAAGCCGACCGCCCAAGAGATCGAGGATGAAATACTTCTCACCCGCTACCTCGGCCCACAGGTCAACGTCAACTCGAAATTTTCGACAGTGAAGAAACGACAGAGAATGGCAGGTAAACGCAAATTCAACGAGTCCTGGGACCCTTCCGAGGATACCACCCGATACAGCGCCGATCAACCTACCGCCCGACGCTATCCCGCCAACGGTCCTCTGAGGAGGGCTACTCAACCTGTTACTATCGGCAATCAATACGACGAAGCTGCTGAAGAGTTGGCCTTGCAGAAAGCTGTTGCTATTGAGGAACGCGATCTTGAAAATGGAAGAGAACGAGCGAAAGCGCATATGGACGCGTTCTACAGCGGTCGTGCCCGGGAGGAAAGGCGCTGGCAAAAGAGAGGTCTTGGCCAAAAATGGTCAGATAAGGCGCTGGAGGACATGACGGAGCGCGATTGGCGCATCTTCAAGGACGACTTTGCGATCTCGACCAAGGGCGGAGGCATTCCAAACCCCATGCGAAACTGGAATGAGTCAAACCTCCCGAGGAGGATTCTGGATATCGTCGACCAAGTTGGGTATACAGAGCCCTCGGCCATTCAAAGAGCAGCGATACCAGTCGCGATGCAAGCCCGCGATCTCATCGGTGTTGCCGTCACAGGATCGGGTAAAACAGCGGCATTTCTACTCCCACTACTGGTTTATATCCTGGATCTACCGCCACTTACGGATGCCAATCGTAACGATGGACCGTATGCCCTCATCATTGCACCAACTCGTGAATTGGTCCAGCAAATCGAGGGTGAAGCCAAGAAGTTTGCAGAACCCCTTGGGTTCCGTTGCGTGAGTCTGATTGGTGGCCGGTCTTTGGAAGAGCAAGCGTACGCGCTACGGAATGGAGCCGAGATCGTTGTTGCAACGCCCGGCCGTCTCGTGGACTGCATCGAACGTCGTCTCCTCGTTTTCTCTCAATGCTGTTACCTGGTCATGGATGAAGCCGATCGCATGATTGACATGGGCTTTGAGGAACCTGTCAACAAGATCCTCGATGCGTTACCCATCACGAACGAAAAGCCTGATACCGAGGAGGCAGAAGATGCACGGATGATGCAGAAATACCTTGGCGGAGCGAGCCGCTATAGACAAACAATGATGTTTACAGCCACGATGCCTCCACCACTGGAGAAGATCGCCAAAAAGTACCTACGACGCCCTGCCATCGTTACCATCGGCACAGCAGGCGAAGCTGTTGAAACCGTTGAGCAACGTGTTGAGTTCCAACGTGGAGAAGAGCGCCGCAACAAGAGGTTGCAGGATCTCTTGGGCTCCGGGGAGTTCGGACCCCCGGTCATCGTTTTCGTCAATACTAAACGGCAAACCGAAACCGTGGCTCGTGTGGTCAAACAGGCCGGGTGGTCTGTTGTTACACTCAGTAGTTCCAAAACCCAGGAGCAACGAGAGGCTGCGCTCCTTTCCATTCGAGACGGCCGCACTCAAGTCCTCGTTGCCACAGATGTGGCAGGACGTGGTATTGACGTTGCTGACGTCTCGTTGGTTGTCAATTTCAATATGGCCGGGTCGATCGAAGCGTATACACATCGTATTGGCCGTACAGGTCGTGCCGGCCGAAGTGGTGTTGCGATTACCTTCTTAGGCGACGAAGATACCGCAACCATGTACGATTTGCGGCAAATGCTGAGCAAAAGTGCCATTTCTAAGGTGCCGGAAGAGCTCAAGAAGCATGCCGCGGCCCAGACGAAGCCGGCGAGAAGGGCTTGAGAGGCACATGGCTCAGTCGGGTGTTCAGATAGACTCTCAATATACCCCTGTACTCTATTCGCTATTTTACTCACTATTTTGCCTACTATTTTGCCTGCTATTTGCCTGCTATTTGCCTGCTATTTTGCATGCTGTTTTACTCACTATTTTACCTACTATTATAATCACTATTTTACTTGCTATTTTACTTACTGTTTTGCCTGCTATTTTCCGTTCTGTTGTACTTGCTATTTTGCTCTCCACTATTGCACTCCTGGTAGGATGGTTTCGCAATCAGAGGAAGAAGGCAGTGCGTAAAGACTCTGCGTAATCAAGTCAAGATGTCACCTTATACGCAGCTTTGTCAAGGCTGAGATCAGGCAACAACCAAGCCACAGATTGGACTCTAGTTGCTATATAACGAGTCCCCCTTCCTTAACTTACCTGCTAATATACCAGCTATAGCCACAGATTGGGCTCTAGTTGCTATATAACGAGTCCCCCTTCCTTAACTTACCTGCTAATATACCAGCTATCTTACTTGCTATCTTACTTGCTATCTTACTTGCTATTTTACTTGCTATTTTACTTGCTATCTTACTTGCTATTTTACTTACTATCTAACATACTATCTTACTTACTAATGTATCTCCTATTCACTGCTTCAACTTCCATTTACTATCTAAACTGCTTTCAGGAATCGTTACCGCCCCTCTTTGTTTTACTATTATAGTTGCCCGAGGTGTCTTTTCTTAGAAGCTGATTTATATGCACTGTAAGTGCTACTTCACTTGCTTAATCAAGACTTTCGTCGTACTTACTTCTGCTTATACTGTGCCTCCTGCTCCTTACTGTATAGTTGTGATATTGTAAAAGAATAAGGTGACAGTCTGGGAAACTTGAACGATCGAAAATGATTCATCAACTTGTTCATTTGAGCAATATTCTCGTTCATACATTCATCACGTCTTGTTGACATATCCGGCGGATTATAAAGTAGATATTCTCTTAGAGTATGTGTCAATCGTGATGTGATCTCTATTTGATCTCCTAGCCCTATTCATTTTTCCATCTACACATCGTCTTACTCTAACTTGATCTGCTCAAACTGCTTGATGGTCTCTTCAAAGCTGCTTGCCTCCTGCTTCAGGTCTGCAAGCTTCTTCTGGTCACCCTCACGCACCTCCGCGGAAGCCCTAGCCTGGTAGCCGGGATCGTTAAGGTTCTTCTCCTGCTTCTGGATGTTGGTC
>WNLN01000508.1:0-13804 GCA_021347865.1 Sarocladiaceae sp. CBMAI 1973
CATATAAAACGCTAATATACATCTGCAAGCAACAGTCGTCGACCACTTCATCGTGTGGCACTTTCCCCTTGCAGTGTCTCAAAGCAAACTGCTGCGGGCCTTGAATTTGTGATAGAGCATTGCGATCTGAAGCCGCTGCTTTCCCCTCCATAATCTTCTCACGGAGTCGTACAACGCATGCCAATAACGGATGGGTAGGCATTATGCAAGCCTGGCAAGAAAAAGCAAAGATCTCTTTCTTTCTCATTGGGACCGGAGGAGTATCGACTCTACCGTGCGGGATTTCTCAAAAGCCACATAACAGGCAAATGACAAGTGACACTGGCCCGTAATTGACGTGACATTGACTCGGGTCCTCTGGCCTACACCTCGTTGTACCTGCATTACCTTGTCCAGGGCGACTGATGAGATGCACTAATTTTAAAAGCATACAGAGGGTGATACAGAACATCTAGATGCCGAGCAGGGTGAGGGCAGAGATCCAGCAAAGGCCAACGGAGGTTACACATGCGGGCCGTCGATCAAGCACCTCGCCTGCATATGGGCCTGGGAAGCCGCAGGCTGGGGTACCTACTCGACACTCCTTCTCGGCAATTGCGTGCTGCCCTCTTTTCCTGCGTCTGTCTGTATCCCAAATTCATCGATCCCATCACCTCACCTCACCTCACCACACTGCCTCATTCTTGATGCACAATTCCCAAAAACCCACAGACGGCCACCACCTGCTGACACCTGTGCTCCCTAAGCATCTCATCTCAGACATATTCAATTTCCGATATCAGCTGCACCTGCAAACTTCAACGGCTCCAGCTTCCACGCCACCTGTCAGAACAAGCCGGCAGTTTTGGAATCGTCAGATCCTGCACACTGCTTGACATCTGCAGGCGAGAACCGGCCCATCGTGTCTGAGGCCTGTACCACCACTCATCGATCACCACCTGCCACCTGCGCATGGCAGTTGCAGACCCGCAGTCGGCTGGCTGAAGTGGCTTCTCAAAGAGGCTTCATCCCCGGCGGGACCCTTGAGTTCGCGTGCTTGCGTGGAGCAGCATAGAAGCAAGATGGCAGCATGGCACTCGACGCGAGATCGACACGGTCGTGTACACTCATGCTTGCCAGTTCTTGCCAGCTATGGCGGTCCCTTGATGGCGACGAAGCGGCCCGATAGATGCTATCAGGTGGTGTTGGCGTGCCCGCGGTGCGCACCGTTTCGGTCGATACCACGTTTTTATGCACTCGGCTCCAGCGTTGACTCTCGCTTAGACGTGCCTATCAAGCCGCGTCCCTCTCTGCCGGTCAACCTGCTTGTCACCTACGGTCGTTTTTGTGCCCTGCTCCCGTTAGACCACTTCACTTTTCTGCACCCTTCTCTGGCTTCGCGGGTTCTTGGAAAGCAGAATCTTTCTTCTCCTTTCTTCACCGTTGACCACCCCCTTCCTTTCCTCTGCCCTTTCCCACGCTCCTTGGCTTCGCCCACAAGGTATAAGCATTTGGTAACCAACACCCATTGTTCTAATTCTCAGACATACGATCGTTTCGTCTAATTGTCTTGAATACCTACTATTGATCACGTGGAGTCAGAACGCGTCCTGGCCATTGTTCCCTGCCTGAACAATAGATTCAAGTCGGCGATATCCCCGTCATCAGTCAGACCTGACGACTATTCATGCAAGTCACACTCTATTGTCTACGGCCTTGGCTGACAAAGTCCCAGTCCTCGTGCCTTACCCGCCATGAGAGGTCGTCATCGCCTGACTGGCCTCGTGCTGGTCGTAATATGGGCTCTCCTAGTCTATCAGGCCTTGGCTCAACAGGAAATTTTCGAGCATCCAGAAATTCTGAAGAACGGCGAGGCCCAACCAGCTCAGCTCAAGCATCGAAATGCACAAGGTGGCTATGATGTTCCGACAGACTACGGCTCTCCACCTCCAGACTACTCCCCTCCGCCGCCTTACTACCCTCCCCCTGAGCCTACTGAAATCTCTTCGGAGACCTGTGAGTCTGCCGATGATATAGTTTCAAAGCAATACCACTAAATGCCTCTCAGCTTCAACTTTAACGGAACCAAGAGAGTCGAATGAGTCCTCAACTGTCCTTCCAGAGGGGTTGTCAGATGTGGCATCCTCTGACTTCAGTTCCACGTCAGTCGGCAATGCCACGGTCTCAACTCTTTTCACGGAATCGACTGTTTCGTCGTTGATTGAGAGCTCTGAGCAGTCATCAGAAACGACCGCGCCGTCGACAGACTCGGAAACGCCTACATCTGCCACCGGGCAGACATCGCTCTCCCCAGAGACGTCAACAAAGACGACTGCTTCTAGCAAAGCCTCGGGATACTCAAACTCGACGTCTACGGCTGAGAACACCGGGGACCAAACTGAACTCCCAATTTCTGCATCAGCCGATGTTCCTCCAACAAGCCCAGGCAGCTTGACAAGCGCTACTGTCACCGCGGCTTACTCTTTCTCATCGTCTACATCTCTCGCCGAATCGGAAGTCAGCCCCGCCAATTCGGGTTCTGTTGTGACAGTGCCGGAGACTCCAACACCGAGTGTCTCGTCTGATCTAACTACGGCACTGAGCTCGATCAGCCAGGAAACACCTGGGTCCTCAAGCACCATATCGTCAGAAACAACATTGGTATCCTTTTCGTCTTCCGAGATCATCTCTCCTGCAACCAGTGCTTCGTCAAAAGTTTCTGTTCAATCGTCTCAGATTTCGGCAAATGGCACATCGCCTTCGTCGGGCAACGAAAAGACCACTATCACGACAGTAAGGGGCACTCTGACTGACACGGTCTCTGTCGATAGCTCAGCCCACCCGACGTCTTTGACTAACATTACTGCCGGTGTGTCATCGTCTGAGCCATTCAACTCAACGCCTCGTGGCACAATTTCTTCTGGCAGTGCTCCGACTCGGCTATCGTCTGACTTCACCTCCACGGAGAGTGCCGCGGGACAGAGTTCGGGAGCAGCAGTCACTATCGTCATCGTCACAAGTACTTCTATGTCAATGGGAAACTCATCGCAAGCTGTGACGACTTCAACACAGTATCTACCGCCCAGCGAGTCAGATCAGTCAACTGTTGAGCCCGAGACATTGACGAGCAGCACATCATCCCAAAACACTTCACTTACCACAGTGTCAGGTGCCGGTACTGAGAGCTCGACTAGACCTCTAAGCAGTGTATTGGTGACAGAAAGCCAGCTTTCGAGTAGCACGGCGTCCTTCGAGAACTCGACCAGTACTCCGGAGACAGTCAGCTCTTCCATCGAGGTTGAGACAAGCTCACGGATCACTGGCTTAAGTACTTCAGAGACTCTGACAGATGTTGGCACCATTTCGACCACGGAAAGTTCTGCCAATGTCACCAATCCTGGGTCTGCTACTTCTGTTCCATCCGCCACTCCATCGGATGTCTCAGTCTCGTCAGCCGCTAGCTCCGCGACCTCTCTCATCTCCTCTTCGGGCGCTACTGGGTCTTCTGTGCCAATCCCAGGCAACGTGACAAGCTCATCTACAGCCCGAACACCATCTACCGGGTCCGAAGTTACGTCCTCCCCATCTCGAACGTCAAGTTCACTTGGCATTTCCGCAACAGAATCGCCCGTTGTTACCAACACCTCGATCGCTTTGACAAGCTTCCCGCAAATCTCAAGTGACTTTCGGGATTCTACCACTGTAAAGTTCACTATCACTTCGGACGGTCTACCTCCAATCATTATAACGACCGTGGTTCCAGTGACAAAAACAGAGCCTGATCAGGCTCCCTTTCCAACGAGCAATTCGACCCTGCCGCATTCATTTCCCCAGACTAGTCAAAGTGAAGGAGTGTCTACTTTCGTTGGCAACTCTACATCTTCTGTCTCTGTAGATACCCCCTTCACCTCGCTCGGTAGCTCAAGCCGCTTGGAAAGCACAAGCGTCTCGTCTCTCGCTCCGAGCACTACACCACCATCCCCTACTGGCTCAAGCAACGTGACCTCGGGATCACAGACTACGGTTCTAGAAACGCCGAAGAGCTCCACGGCCGCAACTCTGACAAAAAGCGTCAACTCAACAGTCACTGCGGGATTATCAACGGTCACTCCTGCCGACGAGTCATCTGTCACTCCGTTGTCGTCTGCATCAGAGGTCACTCCTTACCCAGTCAATTCAACGAGCACGAAGACAGATACGAGCAGCACAACCTTACGTGAGGTCACTACCTCTGTCAATGGTACGGAGACTACATCTCGTTCCGTATCTGTCATTACCGTATCATCTACGGTTTCGACAACGTCCATTGTCTACACCAGAAGCCATGCTCCTTACCCAACAAATGGCACATCGACCTGGTCTAGTGGCAATGGTACCGTGTCTTCGATGATCTCTGGCGAGGAGACAAACACCAAGTCCACTGGGGTTTTGACCAAAACGGAAACAAGGGTTTTCTCGATTCCCACAACTGCACCCTTTCCAAGCATTGGCTCCAGCACCTCCGCGACAAGCAATGGGACAACGAGCCCATCTACACCTGTCTTCATCACGTCAAGTCCAACTTCTCTGGTGGCCAGTTCGAGTGCTGTGCTTTCTTCGGCCAATTCCACGCTTTTGTCTTCACCACAAGTTTCGCCGAGCTCCGCTTCGAACTTGAACGCAACTATTGTCACGCTCATCACACAGTCGACACTCACAACTGCTGTGACAACGTCAGAGGGCAATGTGACACAGAATCCAGTGACTGTTCCTGGAGGTTCCATCGTCACAACACCACCGATTCCGACGACGACTGGAATCTCGACAGAGACTACCCCATCAGCACTAAACTCGACCGTCGTGAGCGTTTCGCAAGAAGAAACCAGTGTCCCATCCTCGGCGGTTTCGCCCGTCAGCAGTTCTGGAAACGGAACTACGAGCTTGCCTGTGTCCTCACCACCATCAGGCAGTTCTTCCGCCTTGCGAACCTCGGCTGCTGCCACTGGCAATACATCCGTCTCAGCTGGATCTCCTTCGCGCACATCAACGAGCGTGACATTCTTGCCCAGTGGAGACGCCACGTCCACTCATGCAGACCCGTTCACGAAGACCAGCAATGGCACCGCTATGAGCTTTTCCACAAATATGTCATCGCCTGCTACTACAGCAAAGAACTCGACAGCCACGGGTGCCGGGACTGTTGTGTCCACGGTAACTACTATCATAGTAGGACACTCGTCAGTCGTGATCACGAGCACTCGTGTCCAAGGGAATTTGACTTCCAAGGCCTCAAGCACCTGGGCGAATGCGACAGTCGTGCCTGAGACCACTCCAATCTCAACGCTTGTCTCATCAGGTTTTTCAAGCTCGGAAGTGTCTTCCATCAGTCTCGCAAACTCGACCATAATTGCAAATACCACGATACAGACGACCAGAGCACCAAGCACAACGTTACTGACTGTAGAAACAACGGTGACAGAAACTCCGTCCACTGGCTCGGCCCCTGTCACGAACAGCACTGTCAGCTCGTCAGCATCAAATGCCGGTTCCGGAAACAGTACGACTTCCGAGACTACTGGTGATGCTTCGGTTTCAATTTGGACAACAACCCTCCCGATTGAGACTGAGGAGCCTTCATCCACAGCCTTCGACACCGAAACCTCGCCTACCGACTTCTCGGTGTCTCTTGGGACCACAACTCTGCCAATCAGTCCAACAGATAACTCATCAAGAACTATCTGGACGACGACGCTACATTTCTCGACCACAATTTCAGAAGACGTTTCTGTGTCGATTTGGACGACAACATTGCCGATCACTGGCGAGAATCCGGTCACGGGCCTTGAGTCATCCGCTTCGTCCTTGAACGCAACTGCTTCAAGCTCAATGCCTGATGTGTCAACGCCAGTGATCATCACGTCGTCATCGTCAGCTCGGGTCAACTCTTCGGCAACATTCTCCGTATCAGTCACCCCATCAAGCGGTCCTGTTGAATCGTCCAGCTCCTTACAGTCAACTTTGAACAGCACCATCATGCAGACGACAGTGAGCACACCAGTCTCAACTGTTCCAAGCCCGATAGCCAGTAAAATCTCTTCAGATGTCTCCTCGGAGGTCTTGACTACATCTGCCATTTCTCCGTCAAGCACTGCAGGCACCAACAGCACAGTGACTGGCGGCTTCACAATTCCTGAAAAGTCCAGCCAAGAAAGTCAGCAGCCA
Organism: Sarocladiaceae sp. CBMAI 1973; assembly: GCA_021347865.1. Taxonomy (NCBI): domain Eukaryota; kingdom Fungi; phylum Ascomycota; class Sordariomycetes; order Hypocreales; family Sarocladiaceae; species Sarocladiaceae sp. CBMAI 1973. The sequence goes on from WNLN01000508.1 coordinate 6,181, forward strand.
GCCACTCCTTCGAGCTCAGTCCAGGCTTCGGCTAGCAGTAATACCACCCTGGCTTCTGCTTCTACTCCAGAGGCATCATCAATCACAACAGAGAGTGGTGACAGCCAAGTCCCGGTTCCCTCATCCGCCAGCACGACTGACTCGACATCACTGCAGACACCATCAACTTCGCTCAGCAGCACCAGTACCATAGTCTCAGGTGTTCCTTCATCAGAGTCGATTGCATCGACAGTCGCAAACAGCACCGTCGCCTGGATAACAACATTGACTAAAGTATCAACTGTGCTGTCCACGATCACCACTATTGCTTCTGAATCGCCCAGCAGTCTTGTCAGCACTACGTTGAGCGCGATATCGACGCCTGGAACGCTCACATCACAGACCACGTCCCAGAGTACGACAGAGTCCAAGGTTTCCTCGTCCTCGACGGAAGAGACTGTGTTACCTGAGGGCAGCGTCCCGGTCTCAGAGTCCGGCACAACAGAAATTGGTGCCACGGAACCGTGCCACACCACGACCACAACCAGTACATCATCCGAATGCCACACCACGACTAGCACGTCGATATGCACGGATCACTGGACGAACGTGACAGCTGATACGGGCTCGACCAGTAAGTCCAGTCACACGAATCCCTTTCCTAACAAAGCGCAGGTCATACTAACAAGCTTGTGTCCCTAGCCTCAGAGCCATATCACCCTCCTCCGACGACTCTCGAGACAAAGCTGAAGAGTAAGAAAGAGTCGAGCGGCTTTGGATACCCTATGCCTACGGAGGGCGCGCTGCCCAAGTTACCTGGTCATCCAAGCTTCCCATACGATGTCACCGACGGTGTGCAGCCCGAGAGCCCGAGTCTGGTCGAAAGAACAGTGCTGAAGGCCAGAAGCTGGATTACCTATGCATTCCCTGGTTGGGGAACCGATGTCGTTGAGGAGTCCGGTGTGAAAGCCGAGGAGTGACCGACTTCCACCACCAGGAGGTCTACATCAAAGAGTGCTTTCCCGAATGCAGGGGGTCTTGTCGCGAGCCATTCCTTATGGGTAGCTCGAAGTGACAGACGAACATCGGCGCATCGCCGTCGATAATGTCATTGATCCGAAGCTCCTTGACGCATTTTGCATCGACATTGCGGGCATGTATGAAGATTGAGCGTCGGACGTGGATGACACAATTATCGTGAGAATGTTCACGTATCATCCGAGGTGTGTAGTAATTTGCTTCGGTAATTTTGCATGACGAAAGGTATGAGGAGATGATTCGCTGGAGAAAGATAGTCGCTCATTCAGAGCATGTACGGAAAATAGAAGGTCTGTCCTCCTAGTTTGCTTTCTTTCGAGGAGAAAATTCAGTCTATCAGAAACCGCATAGCAGTCGCGAGAGTGAGCGCTTATGAACATGCATCTTGTCGCGATAAGTTCGCGTTTCCCATGTCTCTCATACCATCCGTGGGGTTGTAAGTCAAAGCCGGAGGCGACGGGCGCTAAGGCACGAAGGGTACGTCGCCAAGAAGGGGCGAGATGCCGGTTGCTGCCTGAAAAGCGAGGCACCCACACAGTCTGCATGCAATCGTCAAGAGCTCGCGTGCCCACTAACAAGCGACGCCCAGCTGCGCCACCAAGACATGTTCCATGGGTACGAAGCACGAGGCACGTAAGCCCGCGCGACCAGCCCAAGCATGTCGATTGCGTGGTCTGCCCACCCTCAAATTCGCCTCCCTCCCTCATCAGCTGTGCCTCATACGTGACTCTACTCTGTCCTCTTTCCCATCTAAATACAACGAGTAAATCATTTCGCATCGCAACGTCTATCGAATCGAATGTGAAGAAGTCGCTACTTATTGATTCCGAACGATCCGAAAGCAGTATCGACACCATGCGGTCCAACGTACTGGCCTTCGCGGCGCCAGCGGCTGCCTTCCTGGTTGTGCCTGAGATGATTCCGGCATCCCAGCCCGACCACTCCGAGGGTGCTTTCAAGGCCCTGCCTATCGAGGATATCAGCCCTTTCGCCCTTCCGGCTAGTGTGCAGACTCAGACCGTCAACGTTCCGTGTGCATCGTGCCATGGCAAGGACGCCAGCCTGCAGTTTGATATCAGTGTCGAGAACTCCAACAAGTTGATGGTCAACGGATTCGAGGTCTACCCCGTTGATGAACCTTCGTTCGGTGACTTGAAGGCCAGCGTCTCGAATAGCAAGGGCAAGGGTGCGGAGAAGGACTTGGGATGGGTGATCTGGTGGCAAATCGTCGATGTCGATGAGAAGCAGGGCATGCAGCTTCTCGACTTCCATCTCAACGTCGATAGTGTCGGTCGTACCGCTGTCAACAATGTCGGTGTTACAATGTCCCTGATCGTCGGTCCCAACGGAGAGGTCCTCATTGCGGACGTCAACACGAACGAGGAGCCTGCTCCGATGGAGCCTAAGCCGGAATGTAAGGGAGTGTTCTGTATGGTCGATCAGTTCTTCGATGATCTTTTCAAGGGCAGTATGGGATGTCACAAGCACCACCAACAAATGGTCGCGACCGCCCCTGAGGTCGAGATGCCTCAGGATACCTTTGTTGAGGACATCGATCTTGAAGAGTTGAGACGCCACGGTCATCACGGTCACCATGGTCACCACGGCCCCCATGGCCACCATGTTGGTAAGATGGTGAAGAATGTGGCAGCACACATTTTCCTGCCAGTGATCATGGGCATCACTGCCGGTGTTGGCGCAGCAGTGTAAGTTTGCTTCTCTGGACACTACGTGAACACTCACTGACATTCATCTCACAGATTGGTTATGTTCCTATGCAGCATTGTTGCCTTCGCCGTACGCAAGCTCGCAGGTCACGAGGCCCGCTACACATCCTGGGCTATCCCATCTGAGGTCGTTATCGTCGAGGAGATCGTTGAGGATGACGCTGGTGAGAAAGACGGCCTCATGGAGGGTCAGGCACCGCCACCAGCTTATGAGACCCGTGATGAGAAGGAGTAAACCACTTCTTCCCCCACGACGGTTACTGCAAACGGCATGTTGTCACGATCCCCCGGTTCGGCGTTTTTTGGAATATAACACAATAAGAACAATCCGCTCATTGTGAGAGGAAAGTAGCGAGCTGTGCTACGAGTAAAGAGGCAGGTAGTTGAGAGAATCTGCAGTTGTCTGCGTTATCAGACTGTTACGATATATACCCACGAATACCATTCTTTTCTACCATCTGCAATGCTATCAATGACCACCCACAGAGGCCAACGGCACTCGGAGACATTCAACCGACGGATCCATGATGAATGACGACGACGATGCGTAGCGTACACATTAGGGGAGCAGCCCACGTAAAGCCCCATTGGCACGGGTAAATGCGCCTCGCGCGGAGGAGCGGCGGGCACGGCGCATTAGCGGCCCCAATTGGGTTGTCTCCAGGCCGTCGGTGAGAGATGCACCGCTGGGAGTTGTTCCTGTCGTGCACACCGCACCGCCCAGTCTGCCAGGTTCCAGGTCCGCTGCTGCGATGTTCTTCTGATTTTAGACACGTCGATGTCTTGCATATGTTGGATCGATGCCAGAGTGAAGAGCTTTATAAGCATACGGTTCCTTAGGTTCCGTGTCCACTAACATGTCCACGCCGGGCCCCATCGCAAGCCCGCCTAAAGCCCCCGCCCAGTGAACGAACCGCCATCTCCGCCCCTCTATCTCTCCCGCTGTCACCGCCGTGTAAGACACGTTACTTGCTTCCTTCAGGGACATTACTCATCGACTGGCAGCCCGTCCCACCACAACAATGCTGATCCAAGTGCCTATTATGACAAAAGTGTGCATTCGTACAGTAGACCCCTTTGAGTAGCAGACTGCGGGGTGAATTGAAGCGAAGTATGCGAGGTGTCGTGTCGTGTGTCCGTCCCCCTCATCAGCCCCCCGGTGAGCGTTTTGCTTCTTGCACACACACACGCTGTTACCCCCCTTCCCCCCGCCTCAAAGCTTCGGGAGCTCTTTCATACTCCAACAATTTCGAGCACGTAAAGCTCCCCACCTTTTTCCAATTACCTTTGTGCTATTCTCTCTTCTTCGCACAAATACCATCTAATCTTGGGGTTCAAGATTTGTGCCCTTTGGTAACCTTTCCCGGAATAGAGAAGCAGGAGGATAGACACAATGTGGCAACCCAACTCCCCCACCTCAGAAGCGGCGCCTGAGCTCGAGACTGTCGTTGCTGCCCGCCAACGCAGCGCTTCCACCAAGATCAAGAATCCGGGTCGTCGCTTCGCCTCAATTGTCAAAGTCCGACCTGAGTGTGTTAAGGAGTACAAAGCTGCACATGCAGATGTCTGGCCTGAGGTGCTGCAGCAGATCAAGGACTGTGGAATCGAAGACTGTAAGTCATCCTAGCCTGGGCTGCCAAGCACACGTCGCGGGGCAGAACAATGGAAAGATATCCAGTCAAACGAATTGCTGCTGATACAAATTGCTATATAGACAGCATCTTCTACGACGAAGGCACCTCAATCCTCTTCTCCAGTTTCAAATACGTCCGCTACGATTATGCCGCCGACATGGAGCGCATGCGAGCCAACCCAAAGGTTCGCGAGTGGTGGAAGATGACCGACTCGTGGCAGGAGACTATGGTCGAAGGAGCCACGAGCTCTGAGTCTGGGGAACCGAGCTGGTGGAAGCCTGTCGAGGAGGTTTTCTACGTCGCGTGATGAGCCGTGACGATGGTTGATGCTCCAGGGTATTGATAAGACGGGAAGAGGTCCGGCTCAAGACGGAGGAACCGGCCATTGAGGGCATTCTGACTATGAGGGCTGCCCAGGGGGGTGAACTTCAGCGTATTTTCCGATGTTAAGTCCTGCGAGCAAATTGATTTACATGTTATATCACGCCAATGTGCTCCTTTGCCTAGACCTGGACCGTGGTGACGAACATCTACACAAGCGATGAACATCCTTTGTCACGCTGTGTCTTGTCATTGTACAGCTTTACTACCAATGCGTGTAACGTCCACTCACACCCAATCCCATGAGCCTCAATGAACCAATCATGAACCCCAATCATCTGGACCGCTAGTCTCTACGCATGGGATATCGTTGATGTGAGTGCTCCCCAGTCGCTTGTGCAAACGGGGCTACCCTACACCAAGCTTGTATACGGTTGAGGCGAGCTCCTTCACCATTCCCTGGGCGAAGCAATCGTTTGTGCCTGTGCCTCCGCGTATCCCTAGTATCGCGCGGGAGAAGGGCTCATTCGGAGGCCTGTCCGATCCATGACCAGAAAACTCTTTCTCATTCTTCCGGCTGGGCCGGGGTCGATGGTTCACAACTTCAACCAGCGGCCCCTGTGGCATGCAATATCAAGCAATCAACTTGACGAGGGGCCGTGGTCCACTGCAATATGCTACGATTTCTTTACCAGGTTGAATACATAGAGCCTGTGCCGCTGTCAGCTCCACGCAATATAAACCACTGGTCAGGTTTGTCGTCTGCTGCCTTCCAACTTTAGTTTTCTCGTATTCATGTTGATCTCGGTGAGGACGAGTGTAAGGATGCAAGAATAGCACCATTGCAACGCGGCTGATGGCAGGCACAAGAAATCTGTGTCGCAGCGTGGTGGATGCTCCTTTTCTTCGATGCTGTACGATGCGTTCGTGGCGCACCCAGGGCCTGTAGTGCGATCTGAGCGGCTAGCAGCATAATGAGGCGTCTACAACTCAAACTGCTCCCTCAAAGAAGTAAGATGAAGAGCCACTTCTCCTGCACCCAACCTGTCCTGAGAAGGATGAGCTGTCGGACCCGAATTCGTCGCCGAAGCGCAGACTGCAGATAAGGAGACGCGGATGCCCGCTCCCAGAGTGACTTGATGGGTTCGGACGACGGTGATATACGGAATGCCACATCTTCTAGTGTAAAAGCCAAGCTCTGCCGGATCAGGGTATTTAGCCATCAAGGCCCTGCAACACAAACAGCGTCATCACCAGTCAAGGGCGCCCTAGACTTGTAAGGACGGCTCAGCGTAGGAGGCCCGGATGGCCGGAATCCGTAGGGGGCGGCACAGTGGTCGTTGGCCCCTGAAAGGCTCGGCGTTGATTCGAAGGCATTCACAAGACCAAGGTGTGCATAGATCGGATGTCCATGATCGGAGGGAACACATTCCGATCATTTGGAAGGGCTGTAACGCGCGATAGCATATCGTTTTGCCATCGGACAATCTTCAAGGTGAGTGACAGCTCAATGGTTGGTGGATCATGGTAACAGCAACCCTGCTCAATTCATCCTTCTGGAAGATTGCTGATCTCTTTTTGTGGCACCGACGAGAGCGCAGGACGCCACCGCTCTCAAGATGCTACTCATCGCAAACGAAAGCTTTCCGAGATTTCGTGCCCTTATACCTAGCGGAAGGTGGTGTTGCTACACAGCAGTGGTTCTTGTCACTGCGGTGGGAAGCATCGGAGGATACTCCTCTGGTGAGTGTTCTGGACCCACCTGGGGGCCGTTGAGACGATGGAGGTCGCGTCGGGTGATGCAGCGATCAAGACGCTAGTGTTTGGGATTTACACGATGAGGCCGGGGACCCTTGTCGTCCATTTTTGGTGCACATGCTGAACAATCCAATGGTCGGCCGCTGCCGGGGTTGGGTAATGGCAAGTCCGCGAATAGGCCTCGCTGGCGTAACGTGGTGAAGAAGTGGCCTACAGATCAGGTCGTCAATTGGATGGCCGCAGAATGGTCATGCCGGCAGTGTTGCGCATCACTTCCTATGCGAGTCGACTGATAGGGGTCATGCTGTGCTTCGCGATGATCTGATGAAGAGGAAACACATTTTGCTCGCGTGTTCTTGAAATGAGCCTGTCGTCAGTGCTCGAAGGGCTCGACAGAGTTGTAGGTGCGCGATTCTGAGACGATGGATGGTCTAAAATATCCGTCGCAGGGGTTTGAACAAGGCGCAAAGCAGAGTTGGTGCTGGGTCGTGACTGTCTGTTGTGTCACGAAGCCGACTCTGGCAGAGAAGATGGTCGTGAATCGACGTGCTGCAGATATTTGCGTTTGGTCATTGATTCATGACTTCAGTATTCTGAAGATACGTGTGAACTGCAAACACTTTCGCGGACCATTCGACAGATGAATTGCTGTCCGCAGCAGTAGAGAAGATGGGTGGGATATGAATAGATGAAAACAGGCCGAAGCGACGACCTTGCCGAGGTGGAGGATCATCAGGCTGGTCGCGGCGGCCAGGAACAGGCAAAGACCGTCAGGCACAACTGCTAGTGGTGGGCCAGGTGGTAGCGATCGGATGCCCCCAATAGAAGGATTCCCGACAGCGCCAACTTCGGGCTAAATTAGGGGACACTGACAGGGGAATATTAGTGGGCCCACTGGCGTTGCGCTTATGCAAGGCACAGACGGGCATAGTTCAGTACTGCAGTAGTTGACCACAACCAGGAAACCACGGTAATGACAGGATGAATGGCTTGTGTGTTGCGTGAGCCTGGACTCGAACCTCATCTAATTAGGAAGTAGTGCCTTCACAGTGGTAGAGATGAAGTACACACCGCACTGACAACGAGTCGGCCGACAGTGGCACTCGGTGACCCTCGCTCGTATGGTGCTGCACAAATCATCTATCTCGCACTGGCCCGGCTCCTCCT
>WNLN01000509.1:0-13725 GCA_021347865.1 Sarocladiaceae sp. CBMAI 1973
ATTGGCGTCGGCGCATACCACTACAGGAAGCCGGGAAGCATAATGTAGCGCTTCTTCTTGTACCTGTCGCCGAACAGCGCACGGTATGTCTTCTCCTTGCCAACGCCCCAAGTGTACATGTAATAGGTGCCAATGCACATGTAGATGACAATGAACACACTGCGGCACACAAGAATAGCACCCAACCATGCGATGACCTCGAACATGTAATTCGGGCACGTCACCAATCCAAAGCCATGGCCGACGGGAAGACGTTTCTCAGTCTCGCCCGGCTTGCGGAGTGACTTGAGGTAAAGGTGCACGCGGAAGTTGGCAATCTGGCCGAACAAGTACAAAGCCACGCCGACCCAGTTCATCGCCGGGATGACGGGACGGGCAGCAAGACTCCAAGGGCTGTAGATCTCCAGGGCGGCAAGGAGACCAGCGGGAATCCAGTAGTGGGCGGAGTTCCACATGACATTGGCGGCGGGCATAGTTGCGGCGGAGAAACGGTGAACGAAGAGAGTCTCGAGTTCACGCTTGATGAAGTGGCTCACGATGAGCACGAAAGACAGCTGCTGCGTGGCATTGAGGGCAAACTTCTCGCGTGACTGACCAGTGATGGCCTCAAGAGCGTAGGGCAGGGCAAGCAGAACGATCGGGTGGATGATAATAGGACCGAGGTATTCGAGGACGAAGACGGTACGCCACGGCACTTGCGGTCCCATGTCCTTGATGAGGACCTCGCCGGAGGAGACGACGCCGGGGATGTTGGCAAGGAGCTCATTGCGGTTCTTGAGGGTCGTGCGGGTGGTGGGGTCGTAGACGCCGATACGGTGGTGATCGCGGGTGCGGGATGCTTGGGCGACGGCACGCTTGACGTCCTCGACAGTCGTAGTTGGGCCGACAGGAAGAGTAGCAGGAAGATTCTTGACGGGTTTCTTGGGTGCTGGTAAGTGTTGTTAGCACAAGGATTTGACAATGTGGTCATCGGGATAGCGAACCTCGGTGGGTGAGCTTGAGCTCCTTGAGGGCTGCCATGATAAATTGTTGCACACAAGTAAGGGTATCGGCCAAAGTGAGGGAAGCTTGGTGAGGATATCGATCAATTGAGACTGCTCAAAGATGGGGAGTCGGTGAGTCGGTGATTGTAGGCCAAGGCAGTCGGGGAGTAGTAGGATGCCCTGACGTAGAAAAGGCCAGATGATGTTGGGGATGCTGTGCCTCGGCGATTATTTTTTGGATGAGCTCTCCGTGGCTGGAACCGCAGCTTGCCAGATCGGGTTCTCCGTTTTCCGCTTGAGCTTTTCTTACGGACCAATGAGAGGTCTGGTAGTGTTGCCGTTTCGACGGTCGACTTCCATTACCCTGGACAGCCATCGCCATTGGGTAATTGCGCCGGCCGAACAACATTGTTGATATCAAGAATATTTACGAGAAAACAGGCTTACATCCGGAGGATCGTAGATGATCGCCAAGAGTGTGCCGATTGGTTGTCAGACTGTACGAGGGGCCCAAGTTGGCGGAAGTGTTGATGTGACAGTAATCATGTGACTAACTTACTCCCGATGGGGTTATTATTCGAGGGAGAGAAGAAACCGACTGGCTCCAACAAGCATCTTCGAACCAGTTCGAGGTGAATAGCTAAAGCTGGCTTTCGATAGGATATCGCAAGCTCCCTCAAACACTCGGCATCACGAGGTTATCACTCAAGCCAGGTCGGGATCGCGTCATTCTCAGCTCATCAGTATCTGGAAACATGAGGTCTCCATCGCCAGAACAAACGACGCAATGCTTGAGCTCCAGCCTTGCTCCTTTAGCGAGAGACCCGTCGAGCATCCCTAAAGAGAAACTTGACCGCGAGCGACGTCAAGCACATTCCAAGCGGAGACTGATGTTCCGCTACAGCAGTCCATGCCATCTCTCAAACAATGACGCCGGTGTCTCATGTATGCCGATCGCCGTCTATCTGCCACCACTCCCTCTATCTGCATGACTCTGCATGACAAACGCGCTGGACAGTCTGCACCAATGAGTGACTGGGGAGCCTCGAAATCATGGACCAATTGGGCACGTCCGAGATACTTGCGCAAATATTGATCTGCTGATAACATCGGCCTCATTTTAGATGGACAGCGTCCCCCTGTCCCAAACAGTTAGAGGATTGAACAAGCTTTTTCGGTGGCGGTCTCGTGGAAGCGCTAAAGACCAACTTTGGACGTTGCAGGTCGCACGACCAGGGGTCTAGCGGCGTCGGGGGCCAAATACCAAGCCAAACTTTACAGCAACCTCAACCCATGTGAATGAGGGAAACTGACAACAGCAGCAGGTTTTAACGAGATGCAGTGGAAGCGATAGTCTCTCTCCTTTTCCCATCCTTTTCTGCGATCTATCGAGCTGCCAATGCCGCCCTTGAATTCCTTGAGTTCGAGGGATCTTCACGAAGACGCGTAACTGTCTCCAGCGCTTCTCCACCACCAATTAGGCTTGGCCCCAGCTTTAATAGGAGATCCCAGCAAGTAATCCAGTCCACTGGAGCATCCCTCGTCAGGGCAATTGCTGGGGCCACAGTAGCGGTTGCAGGCTTCCCACGGGGTTTCCCTGGCCCCACAGAAACCTCCCGGCAGTCAAACACAGCCAGACTCAGAGTCTCTCAAACATGTCTCATCAGCGTCAAAACATGGAGGCGAGCTGCTAACAATAGAGCTCACACATCTGAAAGGGTGACGATTTATTCGAGGGAGGCAGATGTGCTGAAGAAGGTGGCTGGCTTAGCCTCGCCAGGAAGTCTCAATACCAGTGCTACACCGGTTGGAAGGGTCATGACGACTGCCGTTGGACTGCCGTGCAATGTGAGCCAACGAGTCAACGATCAACGACAAGCTCCCGGCAATGCTTGTCACGACCACTCAATCGTTCAGCCTCCAGGCGCTTCACCCTCCGATCGACATTTGCTTTCGCTGATCGCCCTCCACTCTTCTCCTGCCAAACCGGCCTCCTTTTCTTCATTTGCGGTTCAGTGGAGATGCCCACCCTCCTCCAGCATTCTAATCCTCCCGCCATGACACTGTTCTCAGTCTCGGAAACCGCAGGTAGTGCCGTGGCAGTCCATCCATGTACATACAAGCTCAGGCATCGAAGATCGTTTCCCCTACTCCCATGCCGTTTCACATAAGAGGGATACGCCCTCCGTGCCCCGTCCGCTCCTCCGATGTTGCACCTTGATATGTGATGTGACTTACTCTCTCTCTTTTCGTCTGCTCATCAATGCCAGTGGTTGCCTGTGACTAGAAAACCAACAGCTGTTCGCTCACTCACAGCCAGTTGCTGTCACCTGCAAGCCTCCGGTTAGGCCATCCCCAGGAAAGAACAAATCCTCCATCACTCCTTCTACGATCCTTTCGACGCTCCTTCCCTTCCACTTCTTTGCGGGCATCACCGGCACTTCCTCGTCACCATACATTTCGTTTGCCTCGCACGGCATCTCTCAGTCATCCTCGATCATTGCCTCGCCTTCGACTCTACGATTCCTCTAATCCTCGGCTCACCATCCTTCGAAGCCGCTTTCTTTCATCAACCATTGTCTTTCTCCTGAGGACATTGAGCACCTCGACTGAATCACTGTTTCCTCTCTTCTACCTTCAACATGGCTCTCAAATCTGGGCTGGCCTCCCGTTTCGCCATTCTCGCCTTCTTTATTACCAGTACATGCGTTTTCCTCGCACTTTTCTTCTTTCCTACAATCTATGCAGATGATTCTTGGGAGACATACATCCCCAAAGTCATTCGTCCTTCCCAATCAAGGTACGTGGCACTTCGTCAGATCTTGGGCACTGTGCAAACCACTGACTTCAAGCCAGACCAACGAATGAGATTTACAGCTGTGATGATCCTTATCGCCGACCTGGCTACCTTTACATTGACCAGGAGGACTACCAAAAAACAAGATGGCTCCCATATACCGACGACATCCTGAACGCCGAAGCACCGGAGTCTGCGCAGTACCCTGCCTCGGAAGAACACGATGTCAAGTTCGAGCAGACCGACATTGAGTCTGAGTTTCTCCAATCAAAGTCCAACCCACAGTCTTGGATGACGATGGCCGTTGCAGAGTCAAAGCGCCGTACCAGTGCCATCAGTGTGCCCAAGTCCGAGCAGAAGGCTACCCACTTCGCCGCGATGAAGGAAGGAGGTGATCTCGGTTGGCTCTGGGGACGTCGCGTCTTGATGCTGGGGGATTCCGTCGATCGCTTCATGACCCAGTACTTCTGCGAAGAGTTCGGAAGCACCATGCGCCAACCTCAGCAGCACACCACGGCAACCTGCTCAATCCCGTCTCTCAACTTGACGCTCACTCACTGGCATTACGCTGGATCTTTCACCTACCGACCACAGTGGTGGTGGATGAAGGATATGCAAGAGATCCCTTTCGAGGAGCGTTGGCAAAACCTGTGGGGCCCAATGGTCGACTCACTTCGTGGTCCTGAAGGCCGTCCCGACTTGGTCTTGTGGCAGAACGGCCTCTGGGATGAGCGCGCGCTGTGGGAAAATGGTGAGGCTCACTATAACCCGGACGAGCTTCTCGGTCAACGTCAACGCCAACTTGTGTGGCAAGAGGTCCGCTTCATTACCGCCCGGGTCAAGAAGCTTGTTCAGCGCATTTCTTCCGAGTTCGGCCCCGATGTTCCTACAATGTTCCGCGCCTTCACCCTTCACCGAGAAAGTGATGCTCGCGACGCCAACCTCTACGAGCTCGAGCGTGTGTCAAGAGCTGTGGCAGAGCAAGCTGGGCACGAGATGTTCGAGTGGGGACGCCTGATCTCAGGGTTTAGTATGCTCTACAAAGATCAGACGCACCCGGGCAAGGGGCCCGCGAGCTGGCTCTGGAGCAACATGATGTTGGAGTACCTGGCAAGAGGCGCAGGCAAGGGTGACGAAGCACGGAAGCCATACTTTGACGGATGGCAAGCGTGCCACTCTCATCTGTCGCAATGGGGCGGGCGTTGATTTCTGAGATACCACTATTTCCTACTTGTCATTTGTTTCGAGCGTCATAGATCCGGTTTGCGATCATAAAGAGAGCCATGGAAGCCGCAACAGGGATTGCCTCATAGGCCACGGGTACAATTCATTCTTCGGTAGATATGAATCGGATAGACAACAATATGTCAAAAGATCTGTAATTGTCAAATTAGTGCACTATGTCGTGGTATGCCCTGAACGCGAGTATGGTACGCTTCTGCCGCTATCTCGGCCTGCCAGTTCTCATCAGCCGTCAACCGTCAATGACGGAGACTCAAACAACAACAATCACGCGCACGCTCTGCCACGCGCCTTACTTTATCATCTTCTTCCTATAAACCGACCTTGCCACGAACATTGCATTGTTTGGCCAGCATCCATTACGACTGAGCACTTTGATCTAGTCCACCTATTGTGTGTCCATCTGAATCACTGTGAAGAGATAAACTTACAAACGAGTCACAGGCACGCACAATAGGAACCTGAAGAAGCAAGCCGCAACATGCTCGACGCGTTGACCTGCGATCAGAGGACCAAGAAATGCTCGTTGGGCTCACAATCTTACCGAAACCTTCAACCTCGGTTTCGCCTTTTTGACGACTTCCTCGTTCTCGCAACGAGACCTGAACGGAGACCCTCTCCTTCGTCTCTATACTAGCCTGCGAGACTCGTGAGCACACTCTACTCCCAGGCTTGCGGTAGAAGAGATCGAAGGAAACATCTTTTCACCTTACACATGCTTTGCTTTCACGATTTTTGTCTTCCACCTACACACGACTTCGGTCAAGTCAAAACCGTCGGGAGATTTGCTCGACAACTTGGAATACACATCCTGCCGGGAGGAGAAGCCTCATCACCGGCTTTGCAAGCCTTCCCCGAAGAGAAGAACGGAGATCCAGTTGAAGACACCGTTCAAGATGCCGTCTGCATCGTACCTTGCTGCTACCCCTCCATCCACACCAGATGACAGTCCTCAGTTCGAGTCAAACACGGCGCAAAAGATGAAGCAGGCCTCGACGGGTTTGAGGATGGAAGTTGGCACTGAAGGAGTCGGGCTGATGAATCCCTGCGCGACAAGTTTTATGCCAGTATTGACACCGAGAATGCTTCCAAGCGATGCCAAACGGAAAGGGGTGGAAATCTACGAACGTTCGAAAGAAATTATCGCCATGAGGGAAGCAAAGCGGCGAGGATCGCTGAACGGGAAAGTGATGAGGGCATGCGGCACGCTGGATGAAGATGATGATATCCGAGGTGGGTTGGAAGCATTTCTTTCCAAGCTGATGCATGCCCTGGCGCAAAGTCAACTTGCTTGCGCTTTCAAGGGACGCATATCTTGGTCAAGAATGTCAGACTAAGCACTAACACCACTCTTCTCTCATCAGGAAATGACTCTTCGATCTCAGTCACTTCATCACATCATCCGAGCACAAACAAAGCCAGTTTGAACCCAATCACGGCCAAAGAACATCCGCGAAAGAAAGCGCTCCGACAAGAATCTTCAGCAACAAGGAAGGACTCCCCAGGAAGTGATCTTTCTAAGACGCACGCGGTGCTCACGAAGACGAGTCAGGCTCCCGGTCCTGTTCAGGAACAGTTCGAACAGCAGCAGCAACTTGCAGCCTGCATATTTGACGAAACCGTATGTTGTTTCTGGCCATTTCCGCCCTTCGAGTTTCCCCCAAACTGCATGCCCGTGCCATTGATGTCGTTCACAGTGGATTCAAAAGGAAACACGTACGTGTCCATGGGTACTCCTTTTATTGCACCGGCGCCTGTTCCACATACAGTTTGTGGATATCCGTACCCGTGGGCCTTCCCGCCAATGGTTCAGGGCGGTGCAATGGGGGTACAGCAGAAGTATTGGTCGGAGCAGCAGCGGCCGGTCAAGCCCTTACACGGTCAGAGCCGGAGAGGACAGAATGACGACCATAAGAAGCACGGATCGAAGGGAAACTCTGCGAAATATCACGACGATGGACTTGCGTCCAGAAATGCGCCGAAAGTGGAGGGCAAACTCAAAAGCACTGCGCTCGGAGGCAAAGACTGGCCGAAGCCAGCTGAGGTCTACGCCAGGCATGTGGTGCCGACCCAAGTCCGGATTGCTTCCGTGGCGACAAGCGTGTCATCAAAGTCCGAGTCGCCGGCTTCGTCAAAGCCAATCGATGATCTAAACGACAGGACGCCTCCATCGAACGCTCCAAAGGCGCCCAAAGCCTTGCGTAAGATTCAGGCAAAGGCGTCCCTCCAGAAGGCGGTGATTCCGTTGCGTAAGAGCGAAGCTGTGGACTGTGGCTCGTGGTCTCAGTCTAAGAGATGGATGAGCGACGCCACCCAGGAGCGCATGGTATTTAGGAAGATGCAACTCAACCTTCGTCATATCCGAGCCGACAAGTCCCCATTTGTGCCGCAGTCGCCCACGGCGTTGGTAGCACTTCGGCTCGAACAAGGGAAGAGGAGGTTGGCGCGAGAGGTACTGAAACGGAAGGGAAATGTGGCGAAGCAGGGTTCAGTCAAGGAAGCCCAGCTGTACGAGGGAAAGAAGTTTGGGGACATGCTTTCGCCGGTGCTGGCTTTTAACCATTGCTTTACTGAGGGTTAGAGGCCCTTGGCTGGAGATGAGGAGGCCGGGCGAATCGAGTGGCCGACTCTTGCGGTCTTCAAAGAGGAGGACAGTGGGCGCATGGGCTCGGAAGCAAGAGCACTTCCCGAGCCGCGACTAAACATCGTGTCGCACGAGATGCTGAACCAGTATGGCGGCCAGGCGATCAACAACGATGGGACCATTCCTTGGAAACACCGGGAATTGCTACACACCAAAGGCATGGTCCTGCTTCCCCTGGTCGGAGAGACGGAAGCTTGGGCGGAAGGTCAAATGATGGCATTTGGAGAACCAAAAGGCGAGGAATCGGTCGATGAGATGAGATTGCGGGAGATGCCAGAACATCTGCAAGACATGCTTCTTTGGCTATACGAAAGTGGAGGGGATGCGATGGACGATGACCTGGACAAGTGAGGATCGGACCGGAACATTGAAGCAAACAGCTCGACTCAAACAACATCGGTTCGCAGGATATGCATATTATTTAGTAATTGAATGCACATTTGCTCCATGTTTTCTCTTTTCCCAACAAGCACAAGGCTGCATCTTTAGGCATGGAAATGGTCGCGAAGTCTTGGCATAAATTACGTAATGCGGCGGAGGGGTCAGAAAGGTCACGTGCAACATGCGCTATCCTCTTTTCGGCCCAAGCCCTTCCACGCTAATGCCCACACACAATTTTCGAGTCGAATTACCCAGTCTCTCCTCTGTCTGGTGATCCTCTGAAAAGTTGCAACCTCTCACATCCGTCCCGCCAATTCGATTGCACCGGTGAGCGCCTCCATCACCTAGTACGTGGCCATTCCAGCAGTCTCAAAAGACCATCGAACGTTCTCCTACGATATACAATTCATTCACGACATTCTGTTATTGCTGGAAGTTTCGTTCGCTGGTCAAGTTGAGGCTCGCTGTCGCCCTGTTTCCTCTCCCACGAGATCACAAGACCACTTTGGCTAACATTTTGCTCTCGCCTCAACAGAAACCGCAATCATGGGTATCTCTCGCGACTCCCGTCACAAGCGTTCCGCTTCCGGCGCCAAGCGCTCCTACTACAGTGCGTGAAGACCATATCTATAACTCAGTCGAAAGCCCGTATGAGGGCCTCCCCGGGATCTCCTCCTCCCCAATCCCAGGGGTGGTGAGGAGATCTCGGCTTGGAGGAACCGTACGTTCTGACCTTTTCCAACAGGGAAGAAGCGCGCTTTCGAGGCCGGCCGCCAGGCTGCCAACACCCGTATCGGCGCCAAGCGCATCCACACCGTCCGCACCCGTGGCGGTAACCACAAGTACCGTGCCCTCCGTCTCGACTCCGGTAACTTCGCCTGGGCCTCCGAGGGCTGCACCCGCAAGACTCGTGTCATCGCCGTCGCCTACCACCCTTCCAACAACGAGCTTGTCCGCACAAACACCCTGACCAAGTCCGCCGTCGTCCAGATCGACGCCGCTCCTTTCCGTCAGTGGTACGAGGCCCACTACGGTCAGGGTCTCGGCCGCAAGCGCCAACGTGCCCAGGGTGCCAAGGCCGAGGAGGAGGTCAAGAAGAGCAAGTCTGTTGAGAAGAAGCAGGCCGAGCGCTACTCTACCCAAGGTAAGGTCGAGTCTGCTATTGAGAAGCAGTTCGAGGCCGGTCGTCTCTACGCCGTCATTGCCAGCAGGCCCGGTCAGTCCGGCCGCTGCGACGGTTACATCCTTGAGGGTGAGGAGCTCGCCTTCTACCAGCGCAAGCTCCACAAGTAGATGTAAACGACTTGGAAGATGAGTTACGCTGGAGGGAAGATGAGAAAAGAGCAGTGAGGATCTTCGAGACGAGAAAAACGAAGAGAACTACCTGGGATCAGGCATGGTCCCATTGTTGGCATTGGTGTTTGGGAATAGTTTTTCTCTGCCTTGACGCCGGCATTCAAAGGCACGCAGGGCTTTTGACATCAACAGCATTCGGAACGGATATCCGTAGGGAATTGATAAATTTTCATGCCAATGTTCCATTACTCGATTGCCTTGGTGAGCCACCTGATTGGATGATCATTTGCAACAAAGAATGTTGTATCATGCATACCGTGCACTTGTTGTCATTTAATGCCTATCAAAGGCATGGGTTCGTCATGGGACTATGCTACCTACTGCCCAGACACTCCAATAATTGAACAATACAGGGCCAAACTTCCTCCTCATCAAGAGTTAAAGTGCCCCCACATCTTGATGCCCACCCACCCTAACGCCATGGAATGGGTTTTCGTGCTCTTTCCACCTCACACCGTGCGCTGTCAACCTTGAGGTTGCACCACACAGAAGAGCGTCATGAACCGCAAACAATTGCAACAAGCAGATGCTGGTGAAAAGAAAGTACAGCTCGAGCTGAGAAGAGAAACAAAACATTCGTGCCGCCATGTTCTTTGATCATGTCCAAACCGGAGGAATAATTGTGGTTGAATGTTATACATAAGAAGATAAGAGAATTGCATCATGCCATCGTAACGGTTGCATAGCAACCTCACTAATCAAACCGGCGCTTCATATCAGCCCATTTGCGCATGAGTGTCTCATGCTGAGCGTTGACCTGCAAATCTAGTGTCAGCATGGGCTCGTAAGGTCATGATGGGATGTAAGTTGTGGACAAACCTCTGCATATTGCATCTTCGTCTGCACCAGTTGCTCCTCGAGGTCTTCCATCTCCTTCGCGATCTTTTGGTTCTCTTCATGCACGGCCTGGTTGCGCTGCATCAGGCTGTCTCGCTCGCCCTTCCAAGCATTCTCGAGCTCCTCGGGCTGCTTCTCAATGACATTTCGGAGCTCAACGACCTGGCCCTTCAGACTCTCATTTTGGTCCTTGAGCTCCTCATTCTCGACCTTGGTGTGGACGAGCTCCGTAGCAAGTGCTGCCTGCTCACGATCGCAGACTTCGACCCTCTCCTCGAGTTTGCGGACTTGGATTTGGTAGCTCTGATTTGCTGCCCGCAGCTCCAGAAGCTCTGTTTCACGGCTCTGCTCAGCCTTGGTCTTTTCCTCCCATTCCGTTGCGTAGAGCTTAAGTGTCTCCGGTGTGACCTTGACCTCACAAGCATCCTTCACCAGTTGATCTGCACGGTAGACCTCCTTGTCTATGCTCGCACTGGAACTGCCAAAGAAGCCGCTCTCGAGCAGGCTACCCTGGCTGGGATCCTTGTCAATGTATGCGTCGAACAGCTTGTCCTTGAGGAAAGTTGTAAGCTGCTGCATATCTGACAGAGCCAACAGAGCGGTGGCGTTCTTCTGCATCAAGACAATGCCGAAGCGCAGAATAGCCGATAGACCTTCTGAGAAGATCAAGTCGTAAATTCGTAATACAAGTTGCAGCGGGAAGCGGTACGCGAAAAGAGTCAGGAACCACTGCGTCGCATATAAATGCGGTGAGATGCCTCTCCTATGAAGGTGGCAGTATAGCGCCGGCTCAAAATCTTCCAACAAGCGTTCAAATTGGTACAGAGCTTTGTGAAGTCCAGGCATGTCCTGGATGAACAAATCGCGAAGCTGGTAATTGTTCATGAGGCGGACGAGGAGGCAAAATGCTTCTTGTTCGGGCATCTGCCAAAGATTAGCGTGGTTAACTCGGATTGCGTGAAGATACGAACATTGAACAAAAGTGGCATGATGAGGAAATTCATGCCCTGTGCATAGCCGACTCCTTCGTCAAAGAGTGCATATGCCTTGCAGACACCGAAAAGACCGTCCTGCAGACCTGCAGAAGCAGCATACTTGGAGAAGCTTGTCCTGGCGCCCATGTCCCTTCGGATGATCTTTTCAAGCTTTTGCAATGCTGCTGCGTCTTCTTTCGATCTTTTTGCTCGCTCTGCGGCAAGTATGGGAGACTTTGGCGCCGTTTCTATGCTCTTGTCTCCAGAGTTTTGACCGCCTGACTGGTCGGAGTGAACAGACGAAGCAGATGAAGTAGCCGCCTCACCACTATGAACGCTGAGGTTGCCGTTGCTGAGGGAGCTAGCCGTTGTGCTGTTGCTGTTCCGATCCTTCGTCTGCTCTGGGCCGCGAGTTGAGAGCTCTTTGTACACGCTTTCCAGCTCTTCGTTCTTGCTCTGCGCGAGGACTTGCCAGATAACTCCACGAATGGCGTTGGGAATACCGTTGGCGATCGCACGATTGAGCTCTTCGGCGCTGGTTCTAGCAACAGCAGCTGGACCTTCGTAGACCACAGACTGCCACAGATCCCAATCGACTGTGCTCTCTTCCATGGCTGATGGACCGGCCTTGACGCCTGAGACAGTGCCAGGAGCTAGACTTGCGTCTGCATTGGGGACAGGGGAAGGCGGTGGCTGATCGCCTGGCGTCAGATCTTCTGCGGCTTTGTTGCGCTCAGTCATGGACGAATCGCTGCGGTCTCGATTCGAGGGTGTAAGTGCGTCTTCGTCTCCGATTGGCACCACGACGCCTGCCTCTTCTCGCATTCGCAACATCTTGAAGCGATCTCGAAGACTATTCCTTGTGCTTCCGCCACTGAGATCGCCCTCTCTCTCCTCCTCGAGCTTGCTGAGCATCATCTCTGGATTACTAGTAATTGTGGCGACCGAGCTGGCGGTATTTCTACGGGGTGAGGTCTGAGCTGGTGGTGTCGAACCAGCGTCCTTGTCTTTTGAAGAATTTCTTGAGAGCCAGGAGAACGGGCTCGTCAGCTTGCGTGTGGGTGGCGGGAATTGAGCTTGAGGCGGTGGCAATGGAGAGACCGCGATAGCAGCAGCTGAGTTGGGACTCTTTGATGGGGATTCGGCAGATGGCGACCAGGGCATAGAAGGCAGGGCGCTAGTTATGCTGCTCAGCGATATTGCTCGACCAGTTGACTCCTGCTCAGGCGCCTTTGCATCCGCGGGCTGATAGATGTTCGGAGGGCTCGAGGCAGCGATAGCCAAAGAAGGTCGTACTGGCTCTTTTGGTGGTGGCTCTGGTGCGTCGTCTCCCAGGTTCACGTCGTCAAGACCTGATGCCACTGACAGACGATTGGAGATGGGAGACTTCTGACGACCATCCGGGCCTGTATCCTCAGTCGATGAATCGATGTCGTCCTGATCTTGCTTATCGTAATTACTTCGATCGTCAACGCTATCGGTGTCGGCTGTGAGGTTCGGTTTCGATGCTGAAGCAGATCTTTGCGTCAAAGAGCGGACTGGTGTGGCGTCGACGGCATCTTCGAAGGTCTCGGGATCGGTGTCCTGTTCGGAAGCCTGCATAATTAGTAAACAAGCAGGAAGAATGCATGATGCGGTGTGGCTGCAAGTCTGGGATTCGTGTGAACCGCGGATAATGCGAGTCCATGATTCGAATAGGGCTGGGGAAGTGCAATGCAGGCCAGGTTAGGAGCTTACAATTTGGCGACCGCGATCAGATTCATTGTCTGAAGATGTTCTCTTCGGGTCCTGAGGGCTCGCAGGGCGATCGACCTCTGGCTGCGACATATTGCCTGGCAGGGAGGCCGAATGGAGTTGACAGCAGCGCTAGGGAATGCGATATCTGGCAACCTTTAGCCTGCTGCCATATACAACCAGCCTAGAAGGCTTCTCGCTTGTATTTTCTGCCAGTCCTGACGTTCTGGTGTCGTGGCGATGTGTCGCGTGGGTAAAGGTGAAGTGGTTGACGATGACGGGACTAGGACGTGGTATGCGGTGGGTGGCGTAGCTGGTGATGCTGCAAAGAAAGGGTGAGATGGTTGCTGGTTGAATGGATGCTGAGGCAGTCTTTGTGATGTTCCTGTAACCAAATAGCAGCTGCCAACAGTATGAGTATGTATCGCTAGCAATTCAGATATCGGGTGAGAAACATACAGAGGTAGGATCTGGCAGCGGTAGGAAATCGTGTTTCAATCAAGGTGGCAGATTCCAGGTTCCCCGTTGCGGTGCACAATGCTCCGTCCTGAGCTGTGTTTGACTGCCACCAATTGCTTGTGAGGCGTGCAGTGGAGTGGTGGAGTGGCTGGCAGTGGACTTAGGGCGTTTCTGTTTCCGATGGAGCTGCTGCAGCGAATTTCAGGAACGGGCACTGGGCCAGTGGAGCTGGGCAACTTAGAGCATGTTTAGGGGGGCTTAGGGAGGCGCCAACGTTGTCAGGGGCAGATCTTCGAGGTCATCACAGACACAGTGCGT
>WNLN01000510.1:0-13654 GCA_021347865.1 Sarocladiaceae sp. CBMAI 1973
ATAATTAATTAACTAATAAGTGTAGTTACTATAGTGTAGTTAGTTACCTAATGTAGTTAATCTTTATAGTAACTAACATTAACTACACTGTAGTTAATCAACTATATTAACTAATGTAGTTAATTTTTCTTGTAACTATATTAACTATACTGTAGTAAGAGTGTAGTTAATTAACTACATTAGTTCGTAGTTACTACTAGTTTCAGAATTAACTACTAGTTACAATCACAGGCCTGATTAATGTAGTATATAGTAATTAATAATTAACATAGTATTAATTGTAGCAAGGGATCTGAAACTCTATATTAATTGTTAGTGAAATTAATTACTACAATAGTAATTAATTTCAAACCCTGATTTGCACTGTTTTATAGTGTGACTAAACTACTGAGTCAATATAGTAGCCGTCGGAGTTAGCCAACTTAATTGATCACTTCCCATAATCGAGCAGGGTTGGAAACTTAGTATGTAGTACTTGGCATTGATTAATGACTGAATTAATTAGTGTAGTATTTAGTAATTAATTACTACATCAGTAAGAGTGTAGTATATAGGTTTAAAATACTACACCAATGATTGTATATGGTTTGAATAAAACATGTAGTATTTAGTTATTGCTTAATATATTAATTAATAGAGCATGTAATCATAATCAGATACTATACTCAGTTATAACTATAACTTAGTCAGTCATAGCTTTCTGACATCATATATAGTAGAAAATAGACTATAACAAGCACCTTGTATAGCATACTAACTTATAAGCTTATAGTCATAGCATAAGTATTTTTATAAGGGGAGAAGTACTAATTATACTAATGATTCATATAGTATTTATCAGGCCTGTGATTGTAGCAACTCTGAGTTACTACAGTGTAGTTTAATTAACTACATTAGTTTGTAGTAAGTCCTAGTTACAAAACTAACTACTAGTCACAATCACAGGCCTGGTATTTATTATAGTGAGAGATTTAAAACACCATATGACTTATGAGTAATTAATAATTGATATAGTATTAATTATAGTAGATAACTTTACTCATTAATATAGTATTGAAACAATAATGACTAATGTGGTAAGCATTGTAGTATGTTGTTTGAATAATTAATGTAATGAATTACCCCATTAGTAACTAAGTTCCAACCCTGTTACTAAGTACGTAGTTTCTAATAGGTCTGTGATTAAAGGGAGACTAAGTTACGACAGTGTAATGAATGCAGTCTGCAATTAATCTGGTCTGTGGCTGGATACACCTACAGTGTAGTTAATTAGCTTGATCAACTACTAAAATTGGGCTTCTTGTAACTACACTTTCGCTATAGTGTTGTTTATGTAGTTGATTGACTATAAATTCAGAACACAGCTCTGCCACTACCTACGGATCCCTAGGGCAGTTGATTCGTAGTCATAATGTAACTGATTGTTCAACTGATTATGCAGTGAGTTTGGAAGTGAGTTAAACCTGGTTAAAATATAGCCATTTTCCGATCTGAGAAGTCACGATGTAGCTGGTGCGAGGAGTTGTAATGAAGTACTAATGTAGTAATTAATATAGTGATTAATTACATTAACTATAAAAATAATATGCTTAATTCTTAATATATTAGTGATTCGTGATTTAATACTATATTACCTAGTAAAGTAACATACTATAGTTAGTACTATATAAGTTATTCAATACTATATGCTAAATTAATAATCAAACCTATATTTTATAATTCTACCTAATATAGTAACTAGTTACGAGATACTACCCTAATTCTTATAGTCATTGATTAATGCCAAGTACTACATGCTAGTTTTCCCACACCTGATACCAACTACCGTGTATTTAATGCAGTTGACTGATTCTTGTACTTAGAGTGTAATTGGTAAGTTCCTTAATTACATGAATCAACTGACTACACCGACTACACTGTAGCTGCACCTTATTTGGTGAATCAGTTAACTACACTATCTAAGTATTTACACTGTAGGTAGTAAAATAACTAACTACAAACTACATTAACTACACTGCAGTGTCTCTGATTTACTACAATCACAGGCCTGTCCAGGTATAGAGTATGTTGCGGGCTGCATGGTAACTTCGAAATCCCGTAGTCAAGAGTATCTTACAATACAACCTCAGAAGAGGCCCTACCTTTACAGGCTCGGGTTATACTAATTATACTGAACATTATCTACAACTGGCAAACTAATACGAAGTATACTGGTATACCACTAGTAACTCGTTGTCACTACTACTTCCGCTCTGCCTCTTACATGCCCATTAGGATGAACAGCTGTAATAGTCATACTTGAGAAAAACTACAACACTCAAACCACCTACTTTACTAATCCAATACAACACGTACGACTTAATAGGGAGAAAAAATATTCATACTTTTAGTACATACCCTGTACTCTGAAATGAGTGCACATTGTTCTTGTCACAATTACATATTGCGTACATAAGATGGAATCGTTTATCATTGTCCATGGTCTATTGAACCACTACTCCCTAAGACGATCGCAACTGTGAGACTAATATCCTAGCATAGCAGGATTAAGCATATAACCTTGGCAAGCCGCCAACTCAACATCGTACATGCTATCATTTCGTTCATACGGTGGCTGTCTTGAGATAAAGCCTCACTATCCATGCCCCCACAAGACCAACCAGCGAGCAGAGCGACAAAGTGTAACTTGATAAATCCAGGTCTGCTGTACTCCGCACTCTCGAGGCAACATGGTACCCTGGTAAATGGGGATCCAGTTGGGCGCAATGGGATCATGACAAGCAGCCGACTCAACTACCACATCGCCTAGACAATATACACAGCTCTCGAAGGTAGCCCTTACGGCTTTGCGACGCTCGCGATGCGAAACGCACCAGATCTCCATGATACTCTCTGCCTGAATCAGCTGTCCAACTGGCACTAGTTCCATCGAGTCTGTCGACACCGGGTTCGGCACGACTAACGCGATCGCCCCACTCAAACCCGCATCCTAGGCAAGTGACGTACCGCCGCGTAGCAGTACTGACTGGTTTACATTCGGCATTCATTCCTAAAGCTCTTCTCTGCAACAACATTCGTGAAGATACTGATTGTCCCATACTATCGGTCACGATGGGACTGCCGAGCTTTCCTTATGGCCAGGCCGGCTCTGGCTTTTGGGGACCGAAGACCTCAACTCTCAACTTTTGCGAAGAAGTCAGTTGTTGCTGCAAGTTTCACATGCTTCCTACCTGTACTGACACACATTATCTACCAGGACTATGTTTTGTCACATTACTGTGCCGAATTTTGCAATGTAAGCTGCCATCGCATTCTAAAGCGTCTTCTCAAGCTGACAGAACAAACTTCAGACTGTGACAAATATTATTTTTCTCCTACTGGGAGTCAAGGGGATTCGGAACTGTCTCAACCATGGGCATCCCGGGATATTCGCAGTGGCTTTCCTTGGCTATGCGGCGGTCGGTACAGGGTCTGTCTTATTTCATGCGACTCTGAAATGTGAGTCAGGAACAGCAGGCTGTTAAACGTCACTCTGCCGTGCTAATTCGAAGATCAGATCCGATGCAACTCGTTGACGAGCTCGGCATGATCTATACAACGTGCCTCATGATGTACGCAAGCTTTTCATTCCGAAGAACGAAGGTTACGAGGCATTGGCTCGCGCTGGGGCTTCTTAGTCTAGCAGCCTTCATCACGGTGAGTAAAGTGACGAGTTCCGGGAGATCCGGCTGAGCAACCCCGCTGAATGCTACATGCAGGCCTACTACCATTGGACCAAGGATCCCGTGTTCCACCAGGTAGTGTATGCTATTTTGACTGCCATCATTCTTTTCCGGAGCATGTGGGTGATGGAATCTCAATTGCGACCAGCGTTGAAGACCAAAAGCCCGGCATATGCGCGGGATGTGCTCCGCACAATGTGGCAGATGATCGCAACTGGTATGTCCGAACCACACTTCTACGTCTTTGAGAGGCTGGGACTGAGAATCGCCTGCAGGTCTGGGTGTGTTCCTGGGCGGGTTTCTGATCTGGAACCTCGACAACATCTTCTGCGATCAAGCGAGAGGATACAGGCGAGTCATTGGACTCCCCTGGGGCGTTGTTCTAGAGGGCCACGCTTGGTGGCATTTAATGACAGGCCTCGGTGAGTTCTACCCTTCCTCCTTCGCGATAGTACTACTTACTGACTTCGGCAATTACAGGAGGTATTTTCTGCGCCATACTCAAGTGGAGAGCTTGATCGTCTACGATATGATACTGACTCTTCTAATAGCTTACTATTACATCGTCTGGGGAATCTGGCTTCGACACTGCTTGGCAGGTCATGACGAGGATTTTGTCCTTAAATGGCCCAGCCTGACCTCTATACCAGAAGTCCGTAGAGCCTCTCCTGGTATGAACGGTAAAGCCAAGGCGCAATGAGCCAGCACGCTACATTGATCGCTTCTCGAATGGCCTGACATTGGCCTGGCCCCTATTCCGAAAGTCAGGTCTTTGCGCTAAACCTGTATGACCCCGGGTATCTGAGGGCAACAAGTCTGTTGATGTGTTGGCCTGAGCCGGTTGCGCAAGCTTAATGGGCTTTCGGAGATAGCATTTGGCGTATTAGACACGGCACGGTCTGTTGAGGAGACTCGGAGTCCAAGTTGCGACATTATATAGGTAGACGGAGTCTGCGGCATTCGACGAGGGGAAAGATTAATGCATTAATGCGAAAGCACAGGAGAGACAGCGTTGGGTCGTGTTAGTATTAGATCGTGTCAACTTCACGAGGGAGCGTCTGGGCCGCTCATATGCCATAATACCCAACTCCTCGTTCAAGATGATTCCGACGAGACCACTGTTAAGAACAGAGCATTGACGTGCTGTCTATGATGAATACAAGTAGCGCAGAGCAGAGCACTAACATTCATGGAGTCTGCCTACTGATATGGAAGTACTGCGCTGTGACCCCACCCACTCCAGCCACTTGATGGTACACACAGCTTTGGAGCAAGCCTGTGGCGCAACGTCGCTGCTTTTGAGCATCAACTGGTCGACCCCACCATTATCATTTGTGCAGCCACCTGCAGCTCAGGTCATTCGACCTTGTCCAATTTCCATTCCCCAAATTTCAGTGCTGCTGGCGACTTCACCAGGTGAAGCTTATACTTCGCAACAGAGCAACTAAGGAACCTTCCCCCTCCTCAACCTCTTATTCGCCGGTTCGAGGTGTCCCCAGAGCCGGACGCACGAGATCTGTCACCATGTCCATCCCCAATGAAGCTCTCCAGAAGGTTGACCCCAGTACCAAGCGTATACGTGCTGGCTCACTATGCTAATGTTGAACGTGACAGCTCGTGCAGGAGATTGAGATTCAAGCCGCAGCAGCTCAGCAACAGATCGGTCTAGCAAGATCGCAGATGACAGCAAAGCAGAGGGAACAGCGACTGGTTCGCCTGACGCTCGGAGAAATGGAGACTTTGCCCGCAGATGCAGTGGTCTACGAAGGTGTTGGGAAAATGTCCGTGAAGCCGCTCAGATCTTTTGCATGTGTTATATGACTGACTGTATCCCAGGTTCGCACAGCTTCCGGTCTCTGAGTTGCGTCAAAAGTTGGACCGTCAAACACAGGATCTCGTCGCTGAGGTCGAGAGACTCAACAAGAGGCTGCTCTATCTCGAAACAACGCATAAGAATAGCCGCAACCATATCGAGCAGATGCTCCAAGGCCGTTGAAGCGATTCGCGGCCACCCGTTCGTACAAACTCGATATCTCACAATACGATCAAAAGAAATGACACTTTCGAGGGTCTGAGTAATCAAAACTCGGCATCGTATTGATCTGAGCTAGGACGACCTCATCGTTCCAACATTCAGCGGCGTGTTTTGGGTAAAGTCAACAGGCTGAGAACTCAACATGAGCCGCAGCTTGCTTGGCGACAACGCGATCAAGCACAGTCTCACGACAGGACGGAGAATGATAGATCAGCCATGTTGTGAATTGCACTCTTCATCTATATAACCACATTTGCGCCTACCAAAGGAGTGAAATTGGATGACTGGCCGAATACCGAAGATGTTTTACATAAGACCAAACTCGCTCGGGAGAAATTGTGTCTAACGATTGCCAAGTCTGCTCACGAAGTAAGTGGCCATGGGTAATCGTCTCAAGGCATACGGCGAACGAACATACCATTTGCTGAAAGCGGTGCTGGTGGCGTCCCTCCTGTGAGCGATATCGGGACTGGCCGCCCTCCCGCTGCGGCAAGCTTCCCACGTTAGCACTCACCTGTGGTGCCCCTTGAGGTCGTGAGGGGAATTCGTAGAATGGGCACACATGTCAATCGCACAGCAGCCTCTGCTTGTCACACAGACCTGGACTCTCGGCATTGCCGCAGCTTGTGAGTGGGATCCGAAGCCACAAAGCAATGGTGTCGTATGGCCGACAAATGAGACCTAGGTTTAACGGGCTGCAGAGTCGCAACCCAACGCAATGGCAAGTCATCAGCCCTAGCGCGCTAACACCATTGAGAAGCCATAGACGAGCCATAGACGCCCTGGTACGCGATGCTGGTCCCACTCCCCCTACGACCTCGTCGTGACGCCAATTGGCTCAAATGGAGCGGCGGCTTCATGCAGTTCTGACCACGGTGTGCTGAAATAGCAGCAGCGGCTCTTTTCCTGGACGCTGGGCCCCCTGCAATCGTCCATGTAGGTACGACTGTGTAGTTATCGGGCAGAGCCCCCCCTCCCCGCCTCTGTTAACCCTTGCTGACCCCTCCTCACTTCCCAGCCTTATAGTCAGCAGACCGAGTGAGAAACTTAGACTTGCACTTTCTCTCATCTTTCTTCGAGGCAAGCTCTGAAAGGAAGCCCTGAATCCAAACCGCAACTCATACTTTCATCGTAGGGTGTCGTCGCGGTGTACCTTCTCACGGCTCTAACGTCTTGGTGATTGACCACTCCAGTCAGTCTCCGTCCGGGTGGTGTCCACAAAGTCATCCACTCGCAGAGTGCTAGCTGTCGGCCTTCACTTTCGTAGCCAAGAGCCATGGCGTACTACAGTGACGACGAGGACATCGACGTGCGCGTCCGGCACAGCCACTCGCCGCGGCCCGTCCGTTATGTAGCTAGCCCGCCTGCACCACGATACTACCAAAACGGCCCTAGCTACCTCGTGCCTGAGCAGCACACCACGTTGGTAACCAGATCTCGCTCTCGGGATCGTTCAAGGTCTCGCGACAGGCGTGAGAGTCCGACTCGCAGCCAACCTGTGATCATCAACAACAGATTCTACAATGACCACTCGTCAGACGAGGACGATCGCCAGGTGGCACGCCCGCGCGCCACCTCACGTTCAGGATACATGTCACGCGAAGACTGGGAGAACGAACAGGCTCGTTTGGAACTGGAACGACTGCGGATCAGTCGTGCTCGCGACGAAGATGAGCGTCGCAAGGAGAGGGAATACCGCGACGAGTATGAGCTCGCGAATGCGAAGCGGGAGCTTGATGAGATAAAGAGGCGCGAAACCCGCGCCGAAGAGGAGAAGCGGATCAAGAAAGAGCTCGAGCTGAAAAGGCTTAAAGAGGAGGAAGAGGCCGAGGCAGAGAAGAAGCGCCGTGACGAAGAAGCCAGACTGGCTGTAGAGCGCTACAAACAGCAAGAAGCCGACCGCGCCAAGCGGGAAATGGAAGAGAGGCAACGGGCTGAGGAGAGCTACAAGAGGAGACTGCGCGATGACCTGGCCAAGTCCGGTCTTGACGAGAAGTCAATTGACGCCATCATGAAGGGCCAGAAGATGCCCGAAGCAGCGAAGCCGAAGGACCAGCAGGTCGCAGCTCGGCCGACCTACACACGAATGAGACGCCAGCACCTCTCCATCGAGACCTTGCGCACATTCAGGATTGATTATGATTTGGAGGCTGTAAGTTCATACCGCATCGCCACTTCTAGACCAATTTTTTTTGCTGACTGAACTACAGGATCCAGATTTCATTTTGATCAAGCGTTGGGTGCCGGAGTGGGAGCAAGATCAGCTCTGGAAGCACACCAGAATCATTCGAGAGAAACGCAGCAGCAGTGGTAAGACTCTGATGGTGGAAGAAAAGAGGTCCTCGCGCCGCGAGCCCGAATTTGAATGGGTCAGAAAGAAGGAGCGCAGACGCAGCAAGTCCCCAGGTCTACTCATGTACTTGGCAGGTGGTCGACCACAATGATGCGCTTCACATGGTGGCTGGTCGTTTCTAGCCGTCATTATTGGGCGCCGACGAGTACGGATATGACCTTAGGGTCCCTGTCCATGCGGGAAAGGCGCGATGATGCAGTGTTATGATATTGATTGTGGTATCTATGGTTGAGTTGAGTTGACTGCGAAGTAGAGCCCTTATACCGAAACAAATCACATATGAGTTTACATATGACGCGGGGCTTGGCTCATCCTCCTGATCAGGTCTTCGTACACAGTCCATGCAAGGGCGGAGCTGAGGGCTTTCCGGCTGATCCGCAACGCCAACCCATCCCATAGTGATCTCATGCCATCCTCTACCACCATCTTCCGAGCGGCGTGCCATGTATTCATGTACTTTTGGGGCTGCAGTTGTATGCGAGTTTTGACGGCATCAAATGGGTTCGATAGCGCTGAGCAGGCTGCTCCGGCTAGTATGGCAGAGCTGAAGTTTACCGTGCCAGCCAACGAAGCACCCATCTTCGCGGGAAGGGAATTATCGGACGGGCGGGCCGTGACAACCGATCCGATTTCCGTTTTCAGCAGCTCATACAAGAGTACGTACGTGCCAGCATATGGCGCATCACGGATTGCAGTAGCACCAAAGCCCGAGAAGAGTCCACGAAAACCGTCATAGCGCACAATGTCCTTTGCGGCAGCTGCAAGTGATGGGTAAGAGTAAAGACTGGATTCAAAACGAACCTTGATCACAGTCAGTGGCATCAGCACGAAACCCGCAAAAGTTCGGGCTGCAGCACCAGACAAGAGGTTGGCTGTCTTGCTCAAGCTGGGCAGGTCCGATGACCCGGCCTGCTGCTGTGTGCGTTGCCGGTAATATGCCGACTTTCGAACATTCTGTCGCAGCGCGTTGAGAGATGTGAAGTAAAGAGCAGAGCCGAATCCGGTTCGAAGCCCTGAAGGCACCGTGCCACGCCAGAGGGACCTGAGGAAGTGCGGTGATGACCTCAGCTCTTTCAGAGTTGTAGAAAGTGATGAATGTTTGGATTGTTGCACTCTAGTCTTGAGAAGATCAAGTGGTTGTAACAATACTGCAGAAGCGACACCTGACCCAAGTCCTGATACAAAATGTTGTGCTGGTTCTGGAGTCAGTCATGATAAGGGATGCTGAAGTATGGCTGGGACGCACCAGACTTGGCGCCCCCAGCAGTCTGAGGCTGGGTCATTGTCGCTTTTCTTGATTGGACATGATATTCGGCAAAGGCACAATATGATCCGAGCTGAACGAATGCAATGTGTCGTTTGTCGCGAGGTGAGAATCGACAATTAGCGAGCTAAGGTTGTACGTATGCATGTCCCGATGACGCTCACGCCGAGACAGCTCTTCGGGTTAGCGGCCGTTGTTGACCTCGCTACAGGCATAACCCCAGGCCTGATCATGGGCCGACGACACTTCATGATACAATTATTTCGACGCGACAGTCTGCGCTCCTCGATAATCTCCGATGACGGACTCGAGTCTGCCAGCCAGCAGGCGGTGTCTCTTCACGAGTGCCGCCCATTCCTCCACGCCAATATGCGCCAGCAATAGTCCAAAGTCAGCCCCAAGTCTGGCAAGACTGCCTGAGCAGTATAGGACTTGTGTTAGAATACTCTCGCGCGCAGCCTGGTCCTTGACAGTAGGTAGATATATTTGTAAAGTTTCCAGCAAGATGTCCACGAGATGAAGTGGTAGTGTGGCCAGTGGCTGGGGAAGCGGCTGAAGAGGATCGTCACTCTTTTCAATGCCGGGAAAGCTGGCGCTCACACTCTTGAAAACCGAGGCGATGCTGAAGCTATGCTCTCGGAAAATTTCGATAAAGCGTTTTAGATACCTCTCGGTCTGCTGTCCGCTCGACCAGGCCGAGCCAACCTTGTCTTGTCTCGATCGCTCATTATCGGCAAGTTCTCTTAGCGGCTCCAACGCATCGAGTAGATTCATAAAGGTTGCCACTCGACAGACAAGGAATAATGCGGACAAAGCATCCTCTGGTGGTGCACCGCTGACCAGGTCTGGAGTCAGGCGCTTCAGCCATCCCACGGTGCGTAATGCAGGAGCAAGCTTGAGATTCGGAGCTTTCAAGGCCACTATGAGATCGCCTGCCATTTGCCGAATAGCTGCATCTGCATCTTTGAGAATCGAAGACACGAGCGCGGAATCGGGGTATATTGACGCTAGGCGCCGTACGTGAGCGTAGAGGTCCAAAGTCGTCGAGTAATTAGGCGGCGTTGTGTTGACAGCTGATGACAGCAGCGGTGGAAGCTCCATGACGTCGACGAGCCGTTCAGAGTTTTGAAGGAGCTTCAGGGCCCTCTTTCTTCTCAGCAGGAGCTTGCCCTCGTTGGCTTTGTTGAATGTAACCGAGAACTTCTCAGCTTCCGTGTCGAGTCGAGTAACGCCGTCTGTCAGTTCCGAGGCGCCCTGTGACAATCTGGGCAATGTGCTTTTGAGTGATCCATGACTCTTTGCAGATTCGACAATAGATTTGTGGGATTTCTTGGAGAGTGCTTGCGTTGCGAGCAGGAGGGAGTGAGATGATTGTGACAGTTGCTGCGGCTCGGATGTTTGGAGTGCTTCAGCGGGCAGCTCAGTCAAGTGGGTGAGATAGCTTGTAGATGCAGCATCAGTCGGACCTGAGAGGCCAAGAAGGTCTCTCAGGGCTTCGGCCATGTTTGTGTACGGGATATGGTCCACGAACGCCCCTGCTTCGGGTTCTGTAGTGAGGGGTCCAACGTGTAGAGGCAAGTGTTTCCGCTCTAGAGATTGGCTAAAGATTTCCCAACTGACGAATCCTAAAGCAATGTCTGGCTACTGGGCGGTTGTCAGACTTCGTCCCTGGAGACTCTCTGGTCCGGCGTGGTTGTAGCAGATGATCAGGTGTGCAACGCGCTATAGGCGGGTGAGTGTCGCTGATGTGTGGCTGTGATGGTCTACGGCAATGTACAGCCCAGTCGTAGTACTCGCCTAGGTGTCCGAGCCCCAACAAAGCTATGCACCTAAGTCACATGTATGCACATAACCCATCCACGACCCACGTGAGGACCAACAAACAAGGCAGCCGATCTTCGTCTTACTCACACGATACTCACTCGTGACGCTGTCCATGCTTCTCTTATTTTTTGTGCCTCGTCTTGGATATAAAGTTGGTCATTTGTACTTTGTCGCTTCACTTTGGTCTGGTCAACACATACGATGAAGGACCCTTTTTTGCCCCTAGCCATCCCCGAGTTGGCCAAAACAGTGCAGCCGCTGGCTGACTGGCTACAGCTCCCAACGCTTTCGCTACATATCCACGAGGTCCTCGGTGCAGCGCTCCTCTATACAGTCATCTTTTGGCCGATCTCTCCCCTGGTCTCAGGCTGGTTGGCCCCGAAAGCTTATTATGCCATTCCGAAGCGGAAGCGAGTAAACTGGGACGCCCATGTGGTCTCCATGGTTCAATGTCTGTTTATCAACACTCTTGCAATATGGGTGGCACTGTTCGATGAGTCGCGGAAAGCCATGGGCTGGGAGGAGCGAGTCTGGGCCTACACAGAGTCTTCGGCCATGGTCCAGGCTTTGGCAGCTGGTTATTTCTTGTGGGACTTGATTGTCACAAGCATGTACCTTGATGTGTTCGGCATCGGAACCTTGGCTCATGCTGTGGCCGCGCTCATCGTTTACTCCCTCGGCTTTGTAGGTCTACCTGGAGGCACATCAAATCCAGCTGGCAATGCTAACAAGATGACAGCGTCCAATCGTCAACTACTATTCTACCGTGTTTATCCTTTGGGAGCTCTCTACGCCGTTTCTCAACATTCATTGGTTCATGGACAAGCTTGGCAGGACCGGCTCCAAACTACAGCTTTACAACGGCATTATGCTCCTTTTCAGCTTCTTCACGGCGCGACTCCTTTTCGGCACGTACTCGTCATTGTGTGTCCTTCAGGACTTGTGGATGGCTAGCAACAATGCCGTCAGCATGGAGAAGCGCATTTCCGTGGGTATGGTTCATGTGACAGACGCAAGCCGAGTTCCATCCTGGCTCATGGGGTCGTACTTGCTTAGCAACCTGACCCTGAACTACCTGAACTTCTACTGGTTTTACAAGATGATCAAAGCCCTCCGCCGTCGTTTTGAGCCAGCCCAAGGCAAGGCTGCGGTCGCGTCGCCAAACGGCAGCGCTATGGCGACTGGTACGAGCAAGGCTTCCACGCCACGTAGACGTAAGGCTTAGACAGATGGGTGACAAATGAGACAGCGCTGCAGACGGAAAGCAAAAATTTCACCTCAGAGTTTCAACCCTACTTGACCGCTTTCAGTCTGGTGATAGATACTCGTTCCAATTATTACTGGAGCACAAATCAGATTCCCCGAATACAGCGTGTAGACACCTCCCGTATAGACACCTCCTGGAGACACTGTGATGTGCAAATGCCTGCAAAGGGCTAGAGAAATTACTATGTACGCTTGGGTCGCTCTCTTTCTATCCGAGATGCACATGAATAGATTTACAATGTTCGTTCATATACTCCACGCAACCACCGCAACGAAACGGTGCTGTCTCCATGACCACCGTGTCCATCTTGGTAGCACAATCTCAGAAACCGAAAGGGTTTTGAGGGGCTGCCTGGGGTTAGCTTGATGTGTGTGAGATGAATCCGAATGCTCAGACTTACTAGCTTGTGATAAATTGGCCCGTCGGCCGGTTGCTTGCGGAGTCAACTTGTTTGCATCCGCAGGGACACCAAACCTTACGGGCGGGGCAGGACCGGTCTTTTGAGGCTGCAGTGGTTGAGGGGCAGATTGCGGGCTGAATGTGCTCATGCCGGTCGGTTGAGGCTGAATGCCTGGCATCCCCGTCCTCTGGGGTTCCAGAGCTGGGGGGAGATAGCTATTGATACTGCCAGGAGGTGCTTGCTGAGGGAAGCCTGGCTGCGCTCCAGTAAAGGAAGGCTGGAATCCTGTAGGCTGGCTCTGCATGGGCGAAAATTGGCCCGGACGTCCAGGATCTGCGAAGGGGCTAGGCCCGACTGAGCCAGTCATCATCGGCTGCATGAATTGAGTAGGGGCACCCGTATACATTGGGTTCAATGGTTGCATCTGCTGGCCTATGTAGCCGGTCATCATCGGCTGCTGTTGCTGCTGTTGTTGCATGGTGGCCAGGTACTGCTGTTGGAGGCGAGCCTGCGTTAAATCATTCAGACTCTGCCCAGGCGGCGCAGGACGACCTTGAAGTGCTCCTGTCATCTGCGGTGCCATCTGTGGCGGTGCAGCGTAGGCGCTAGGTTGCGCAGACTGGGGAGCAGACAAAGGTCTCGGGGGTGGTGGCACTAGACCACCCTGCAGAGGTGATGTCTGGGGCGGCTGTGGCCGTTGACGCGCTGCTGCTTGGGGAGAGACGGATGAAAAGAAGGAGGGCGTTGCACCCTCGGGTTGCTGTGGTGCGGGCGGCTGAGTCTGATCCA
>WNLN01000511.1:0-13645 GCA_021347865.1 Sarocladiaceae sp. CBMAI 1973
ACTTGATCGTGCAAAGTCTCTGCACAGTATGATCCTGCCGTTGGGATGGCTCTGGATCGAAAGAGCATAAAAATATGTTCTCGACGAACTGATCCTGCATGCCCAGCAATCGGCAGAATGGCTTACTGACCGGACTCTTCGACTCCATGTGGTCGCCCTAACAATGTGAACACTTGCAGTACGTAGGGAATAGCTTGACTTACCA
The DNA here is from genome assembly GCA_021347865.1 of Sarocladiaceae sp. CBMAI 1973. Classification (NCBI taxonomy): domain Eukaryota; kingdom Fungi; phylum Ascomycota; class Sordariomycetes; order Hypocreales; family Sarocladiaceae; species Sarocladiaceae sp. CBMAI 1973. Next base: position 206 of record WNLN01000511.1, read on the forward strand.
TCTTCAGGAACCACTTCATCTGGCGCGACGCTTTCCATGCGTACCAATCTTCACACCAAATCTTGTCCTCTAGACGAAATTTGCCCTCCTCCCATGTCGTCTGGAATGAAACCCCACAGCTCATACGAGCAATGCGGGCTTCAACCTTGACGGCGAGCTCGGTCGAGAGGTTCTCTGTTGTAAGTCCATGAATAACCGCACCACGGCAGATCGCCGTCCAGCTAACTCCGTCAGCACAATTTTCCTTTCTGCTCCTCAGAAAGGATTCTTACGGTCTGGTTGATGTTGACTGTAGCACCGTTGTCTTGCTGTCGACACACGCTTCCAGCCGCCGGTAGAGGTACACATTGCGTCCCAAGCCGCCTACGAGCACAACATACTACACACTTTGTTAGATACTGGAGACTTACGATCTAGTGCATCTCACCTTGGGCTCCACGGTTTTGAAATGACGAATTGCTTTCACTTGCTCCATCACAAGGCCTTCGATCTGACGGAAGATGGGATCAAAGATATCGAACATTTCTTCCCTGCGAGACAATTAGTAATTGGCTCGGTGGGCCTTGCGAGCTTGGAGACATTGTACACTTACTGTGAGAATTCCAAAGATCTTGTTCGTTTGCCGCCTCCTGTGGAGGAACTTGGCACGTCCACGATCCAGGGACCCCCGGATTCGTTTCGAAAGGCAGTCTTGGCTCCTGATTCCCACTCTCTCTCCATGAACATCGCATTCGTTGCGAGATCTTTAGGGACGCATGACTTGTTACCGAGCTTCTTCTTCACACTCTCTAGAAATTGCTCGTCCAGGAAGATACCGCTGCAAAGTCCACCTAGGCAAGTATTAGAAGGGCAATGACGTGAGACAAACGTGATGCTGGCTATCGTACCGACTCCTTTCACACATTCGCTGATACAGAATGGCTTAGTGCCCGCCACTGTGTAGCTGATGAGATCCTAATGCAAAGTTAGGGAACATTGGCATCAGCCTTTCAAGGGTTATTTGAGGATGAACACGTACTACGGTACCACCACCCGCATCACAGATGACAATATTGTCACCGATCTAGAATCAGTCAGCATGAATCGATTGATACATCACTCCCGTTGATGATTACTTCGACGGTTGCCTTCTTCCCCATGTCTCTCAGCGTGGCCAGGGCTGCAGCCTCTGGCTCCGTCAGAAGGCCTATCGTAACCTTCCTGCAATCAACAGCGTCATCGATCCTGGCGAGCCGAGCGGCTTTGCGTACTCTGTCGTGAGTATAGGGTTTCCAGTCAGCTGGAACGGTGATGATCACGCGTAAATCGCAATCCTTGACAACCTGGGCTCCCTCTCCCCGCTTGATGGCATCGATCGAGTGCTTCCAGAGCTTGCCGAGATAGTCGCCAATGAACTCCACGGGTGTCTTGCCAGTGCGTCTTTGCGCTTCCTTGATTTCTGAGAAGTGCGCCGATGCAGCGACATGACTAGGGACATCGCTGTCGTCCAGCAGCAACAGCTTGAACCAGGAGATGGCTTTCGCACAGCCCGCGGTGCTGTAGCCCCAACTCACAATCTCATTGTCAGCGTTGAGGTAGAGCTTTGTGGGTGTTTTGGCTGTGTCCCCGGTTTTGTTGAATGCAGACTCCCAATCCGTGACGAAGTCGATGATGTCCGGGGTGCCTGAGTGCGCCCAGGCAACACCGGAAAACCTGAATAAAGTCAGCTTCAGTCTCAATCAGGAATGGGAAGTACAAACGTCGTGCCAAAATCAATGCCAATGACGATCTTGTTGGTGTTTTCGGATTGTTGAGGGGCCATGATGAACGCCGAGCGCAAGAACAATGCCACGGCAATCACACCGGCCTCCAAGGTTGAGGCTCGAAAAGTTTCACGTCCAAAGCTTGTGAGAAGAGTCAGACCATGGAAGAGAAATCGAGGGAGATGAAGAGTGATGGCGAGAATGTGGAAGAAGAAGAGAAAGAGGAGGAGGAGGAAGTGATTCTGAGATGAAGCGACGTGGGCTTTTATGCAGTGAACGTTGCTATCTTACTGTCTGCCTACGAATCATTCCGGCTTCACTCTATTCTACTGCCTGCCCGGAAGACAGCTGCTCAGTTCTGAAGTCCACGTTTGTGACCTACCTATTCTAGTGAAGCAAGCGGCTGCTGCAGCTGACACAAACGAGACTGTGATTAACCTGCTGCACGTGCATGTTTCACTTTCCATTCAACTTGACTCCTTCACCTCTTGATCTTTACTTGATTGATCTTTCGTTGAACTCTCCCTCTCTCCTCCTTGGTGCTTCCGCGCGGTTCGACAGCCGGCTATTAGCATACTCATTTGTAAAGTCCAAGGACTGGGTTTCACTTGCAGCTCATTCAGCTCAGAGTGACAGACATCACGGGATACTCTCTGACGACAAAACAAGTTTGAGAAGTCACTGTGCTGCTGCTGTGAAATCATTGCGGCGAAAGTATCTCAGCGTACGTGCCATCTGAAGATCACTGACGCTCAATGCTCACACCATCAGCAAGATATTGCAAAACTCGAATCCTTGACAAAAGTTTCGAGCAAAAGTCTGTGGTGAAGACCGTCCCCAAGCCAAGGTTTCGGATGGAAGCACGAGCTTACCAATGGCACCAGCAGCACTCACGGCATTCCCTCGATGGCTCCAACAGCCATGACACCAGTTCCCAGCCGCGCTCCTTCTATGCGTCCTCCAGGCCATGACGCAAATCATGGCGGCCGTCGGGCTCGAGGTTTCAATTTCTGGCGCCAGTGGCAGAACAGGACCACGCAAACCTTGAACGAGCTTGTGAGCCTGGTACGTCAAGTCAAAGCCACTTCCGAAGCCCGCATCGGCGACGCGCAAGCCAGCGCGCAGATAGCGTCCGAGGAGACTGCTGCAACACTGCAACAGATCAAGAATGGAATAACCAACATGAACAATGGCCTCAAGGTGCTCACGCCACAAATCAACACAGTCGAAGACAATCTTCAGGACTCACTGAAAAGCCTTCAGATATCGACCAGCGACGCAGTCAAAGGAGACACGATGGCCATCTTGCAAGAGCTCCGAGAGATTCACATGCACTTAGGTGCTGCTGATTTCGACGGCGGCAGTGCAGCCCGCCTGCTTTTGGAGCAGAGAGACCAGGCTGAGAACCGGGCCAATGCGCTCGAGGCTGAGAAGAAGATTATGTACGGCGAGCTTCAAAGCTCTCAGCTGCGGCTGAAGGAAGAACAAGACCGACGCAAAGACATGCAAGCCCAACTTGCCCAAAACGTGAACCAGCTCCAGGAGAAGCTAAAGGTCAAATCCGGAGAGCTCAAGACAGCGCAGGAGTCGCTCCTCGTCGAGCAAAACACAAATCGACCTGGGAAGCTTTCTCGAGGTTACAAAATCTGCGACAAAGCTTTCCAAGAGAATTGGGAGACGATGGCGTACAAAATCCGGGCCCTGGCGCATACCCTGTCCAAGCTGAAGCTCAGCCAGGACATGGACCCAGATCTTGAGGAGCTGGCATACGAAGGCGAGGAGTACTTCAAGATCACAAAAGATGAGCAGTGCGATCGTCACATCTTCCAAGCATTTCTCTGGAAGATCGTTGACAACGACATCTTTCAGGGATGGTCGCCTGCATGGGAAAGTCACCCACAGCAATTGCTGCAATCTCTCAAGCAAAAGACCATGCGTAGGTCGTCTTCGGATTTTCTGAGTTCTTGAGTACTCATGACTAACAAAACCTAGGCTCGATGCTTGAGAACGCAGATGCCGTTGAGAAGCTGGGTGCCTGGATCTCGGACGGCGCGTATCATTTGACCTCAGAGATGGATCAGACGAAACCCGAGCCTCTCCAGAATCTCGCGGCTCAAGCTTCAGATAAGCTTCTTCGTATGGTTCATCCTTCTGAAAGGGACCGTGTTGGTGATGCCATCAGGCGCGACACCTGTGCTATTTTCTCGATTGCCTTGGAAATACACAGGATGATGCTCAGCTCACGAGCGTGCTTTGATATCACTTGGATCGACCCTGGTCTCAGGTACAACGAGAACCTACCGTTTGACTCCAGCATCATGGAATGTGCGGCGTCCAGTGGGGAGCCGAAGTGGGTGCTTTGGGCATTGACCCCCATTCTGTGGAAGGCAGGCAATGCAGACGGACAGTACTACGACCAGAATATCGTACTGGAGAAGGCCCAAGTCATTTGTGCTTGAGGAACGCGGTCATCAGGGCCACATGTTTGCTCATTTGCCTCTGGGGCCAAGGTCTGTCAATGGGCTTACCTGCCTCGATCGTTCGAGTTTACGAACATCACGCTCAAGTCAAGACATTTCGCTGTGTTTTTGAGGCCGGAGACAGCCGAGACTTTGATAGCCTGTCAGATCATGACCTTCGGCGAATTTGGAGCTTGCAATCTCGCAGTGAGAGGCTACGGCTCAAGGCAGCACACACGTGCTTTAAGGGTGGAACGAAGTTGCAACACATGAGAAACCACACTAGGGAGTTCAGAACAAAAGAAAAGTTATTTTGAGTCAGGCGCAGTGCTGTGGTGACAACAAAGGTAATGAAGCCAGTGATTGCTTTCGGACGGAACTGACATGAAAGAGACCAGCAGCACGGGCCAAGTCGTAGTTGACACACACCAGATCGTGCGCAGGAGTTCTTCTTTGATTTCAGCTTTGATTTCAGGTGTCGCATCTTGAGATTCGGGTTGAAGGCGATCGTGCGGTGTGGCCGAGTATTTATTTCGGCGATGCCCATTCCATGGTTCCGTTTGACGTGATGCAGCAAACGCGCAAATCGACTCATCAGTGTGAGAATTAGGACGAACTTGAGGTAAGACCAGCATCTCAATGCTAGAGCCACAACTGACATATACAGACCTGAAATCTGACAGGAAACTTTGAAGCATCAAACATCAGCTTGTTCCACAACCTGAGTACTCTGTGTATCCAACACTATCGAACTGACGCAGCCAGCAATGTGAGTAAACGCCGCGGTGCAACGATTGAATGCTTGTGCGAATTGAGACTGACGTGAAGTCCCGACTAGATGGCTCCCACAAGAGGCAATAGAGGCTTTAAGAATCAGACCGACAAGACGGCGCAGGAAACTCCCAAGTCGACAAAAGCTTCGACATCGTCAAGTGCGGCGAAGCCCGAGACAAACGCAACAGCCAAGGGCCACAAACAGGCTACAACAACAGAGCCTACGCAAGTAGACTCCTCGAAGAAGAATCAAGCACATAATAAGGGCAATGAGAAACCCAATGTTCGACAAAATTCGCGGCGCAAAGAGCAAACCGCTTCTTCTGATGGCGGTGTGCCTTTATCAGTCGAGAATGCCAGCGAGCCGCGAGGCAATAAACCACTAAAACAATCTGACAATGTCAAGAAGGGCACGGCGGCTTCGGAAGAGCCTTCAACTTCGAAGAATACCAATACTGCTTCGACCAAGCATGACAGAGCAAATAATGATGGGTCGACAGCAGCTGCCCAAGGGCGAAATGATGCCACTCCGAATGAAGAAGACTCGAACCGACGCAAGGAGAAAGAATCGGCGGGCTCATCAAGCGACTCTACAAGCAGCGCCTCGAATTCAGTTCACGAGACCGATGCGACATCTGAATCCACGGACGACAGTGCTCCCGAACGAGTGACGAACCCCTCAGTTCCAGCCCCGAAATTGGCCTTCAACAAGCCTCGACGCACGATAGGAAGAACGCCGCTTCAGCGAGCTCAGAAGACATATAAGATCCTGCGAACCAGCAACGAGAAAGCATTGGGGAAACTTGGCATGCAACTTGGCGCCCACTTATCGCAACAGAGAAGAGCGTGGACCGAAGCCGTCGACAGGATGATTAGAGACCGTATGGCTACATCGGAGCAGAAGCATTTGTACGCGCACTTGCACCTTCAAACACAGGCAACCCACCATGTGCAGCTCACCCAAGCCTTGGCCGCCGTACAGGACCTGGGTCAGGAAGTTGCGTCCGTGTCTGCTGAGCTCAAGGAAGTCAAAAGCGAGATGCAAGTACGAAAGAGCAGAAAGGCAAAGAAGAGCTCAGATGAGCTGATTGTGAGCAAATGGGATGAGTTGCGCAAGAATATTGAGCAACTAGCCGCTTGTCTCTCGAGCTTTGCCTTGAGTCTATGGCCTGAGCATGTGTTGTGGCGATTGCGACTCCTGACTTCGAGGATCAAAATCACTGAAAAAGACCTGCGCGGCAAGGCACCGGAGCCGTATTTGAGGGCGTATTTGTGGCACGTTGTCTTCACAAATGTATTCCACACCACTTCCAGTGCTTGGATATCTGAGCCCAGAGCGACGCTTTCGGAACTGAAGACGAATATCATCAGTACGTACCACGACGCAAAAGAAGAGGTGACGATGCTAACTACTCGCAGATGCTACCATTCTCAAAGCCGAGAACATGGCGGAGCTCCAACAGTGGCTACACGAAGGGGCTGACTTGCTAGAGCAGGGATCCAATGACCCTACTCAGAGTCGGGTCCTTGATCAGCTTGTCGAAGCGGAAGCGCACGGGCTATTTCGCTATCTCCTTAGCGAAGACATTGGGGCCGATGCGCGCGAGTTGATTACTGCCCAGGTCAGGAAGGTGTTCTCCGCAGCACTGGAGCTTCACCAGATGATGCTCTTCTCCAAAGCCTTCTTCCATGTCAGCATGAGCCACGATCTGAAGAAGTACGATCCGAAGAGGATGGATCGCATCGAAAGTTCTGGTCAAGCCGCAGTCACGGAAGAGGTCAAGATGGTGATTTCACCCCTGCTGATGAAGGAGACAGTATCGAATGATGAGCCTCATAGCCAGTGCTCAGTCCTCATCAAGTCTCAAGTGATCTGCGAAAAGGTCAAGAAGGCAGATGATGACGTGGTTTTTGTCAAGAAGGTCAAGAAGAGTGCAACACAGAAGACATCCACGTCGGCGAACAGGGATGGGAAACCGGATGAGAAGGCGAAGGAGTCTCCGACCAAGACAGTTGAGAAAGGCAAGACTTCTGAAGGGGAGAAGACCCAAGTGGACCAGAACCAGGAGGGCGCGGAGAGGAGAGGAAATCAGCATCCCACCGAGGATAAGGATGCGGCGGCGAGTGGTAGGCAGAGCAAGAGGACGTCGATATCTTAGAAGAGGGTGGAACGAGATGGAGACGACTCGTAGAGAAGTCCGAGAAGGACGGGATGTGGCCCGCACCTGCTGAGCGGGCCGTTGAAGAAGCGAGCGTCGATTCCATCTTTATCTATTTCATGTTCATTACTCACTTATTTTGCTATGTATTTCTTATTCGTTCAACGACTTTTTTTTGCCACTATGAGCATAGTAATGAAAGAATAGATGTAAAAATAGATATAAGAACAGACACAAGAATAAATAGTTAAACAATGTAATTCTGACCAAAGTTCAAATCCATTCTTTCGTTTCTTGTGCGTTCTTTTGTACAACTTTTATTGATGTTCTTTTATTCAAGCTCAAACCATAGCTATAAAATGGAGTATCATGGATTGAAGAAAACTCTACCAAGAAGCAAGTAGGAAATCAATACCTTTCAGGTTCAAGAGCTACCTTTCCAGGGTTGGCAGATCACGTTAATCCATAAATGGGCAGCAACTGAGATTTCGTAAGGTTGTCAGCTAATGTATACACCGAAACGAGTGCAGAGGCCTAACAGGAGAATTGATCAAGGCAGAAAGAAAGTCCGGAATAGCGAGGCTTGACCAATGCAGATGCATTGCCGACCATGAGCCTTTTCTGAAAGGAAAGCGACCAATGGCTATCACAGCGCCATGCCGCCCTTGTCTCGCGACGTCGGGGTCGAGTGCCAAGCAATGAGGCCAATGTTGGGAGTCGTCTCGATTAGGAATTAGCGGACTCTGTGAAAGTCGACGGCGTCGGGAACCGGGTCTTGGGGGTCTTGGGTGTCCAGGACTTGGTGATGATGGACTGGAAATGATTGGGCGACGGATAAAACAGGGGCAGCCGGCGCGCACATGGGATGGAGGAGATGGGTGGATGGACTGAAGGTGGTGGCTGGCTGTCAAAGGCCGATGTTTCGTTGGATCTCATCCGCACTATACGTGTGCAGCATCTCTCCATCGAGCTGCATTCGCCATTGACCCGGCCACCTTCATTGGTGAGTTCTCTGTCGATGTTGAGATCGCAGCAATCAGCCTAGGTAGTTAGCTAGAAGAGTGAAGAAGAACATTGGGATATCGATAGTCGTCAACAGGCACAGTCAAAAGGACGTTAGGCTACAACGCAAGCCATAATGACAATGGGAAGCAGCAACCCAGCTGACATTCCATGACCAGGTCAAGTCTATACGGCAGCATGGCGTCGTGCGATTGACACCTTGTTTGTTTGGACGATGCATGAACGGCGGGAGATGAGAGATGGACGGACTGTCGTGCATGTGGCCCATTGGCCATGCATTGTTCTTCGGAAGCCCAGAGCGTGATGCCGCTGCGAGGCATGACGCTGTGATTGATAGAGCATGAAGACAGTGCTCAGGTCATCTTGTCGTAGCATGAATCTGGAGATTCGACGTGTCCGTGTCGACGACGCCCTTCCACCTGTAACATACGCGACCGCAAGAAACGCCTGAGCCAGTCACCGTTCAGAACGGAGGGAAATGCAGGGACTGCCTGCCACTGTTCTTAGTGCGATTTAGTGCACAAAGCGGGGGCGACCGTAACGGAGAGCGGACCGAGCGGTAGGCGGTGTTGGCGCTGGGGCCGCTGGTAGAGGCCAGTGTCACGCGGTGCCAGAGGCGAATGAATTAGAGGTGCCCTGTCGAGTGAGGGATTCCAAGGACAGCGCTAGACAGTAGGTGCAGTGCGTGTGGTAGCATCGTGACCTTGAGTGAGGGATATTGATGCTATTGTGCTGCATCGAACATAGCTCGTGCGATGTGATGCAGATTCCAGACTGTCTTGGTGTTTCGATGCCACGGTGATGCTGGAAATGGACGCTGCACTGGAATGCTGCTGGCCCCTCCCCGGAATCTAGATGCTCCAGGTGCAGAGTCAGTTGTCTGCTGCCTCCGAGTCAGCTGCCGCCTTGCGTTACCTTCGGGCTACCGCCGCCAGCACCTTCACTCTGGGTGTCGCCAAGTCCCGGTCCAGTACCCCGCCACCAGCTCTAGCGCCTTGCCCTGCCTTAGGTAGCGCCCTTTCTCCTCAAGTGCCAGGCGCCACCACTTGCTGCCACATGTTTGTTTTAGTGCTGGTGCGGCCACTGCCAGCTTTTGCTTGATTCATGAGCCGCCTTCCCATCAATCAATCCAGTCACATCACATAAGCCACTGTGCCGTATGTGATCTTGCTTCTTCACCTCATCTCAGCTTCCTCCCTTTGCCTCACTCACCTTGCTCTCATTCACCCTCCTTCACCCTTTCCGACCGCAGCCTTCGGATTCCCTTTGCGCTGCCGCCCTCGCAGGGGTGAGAAGGAGCGAAACAGAAGCAACGCTTACAGGAGCACCTCGAGACACCATCACCCTTGCTAGACATTCACCCGCCGAGCCAGCACCAAGCGACTTCGCTGAGAACCCCTCGCATCGGCAGAACCGCCCGTCCGGCTGTTCTCCTCATCCACCGTCCACCGCTTAGACTCGCGAGTCTGGACCCTTGCCTTGCCCTCGCCCGCAATTCGCAGCCTGTCGCTCGCTATTCGCGGCCGCGATCGCGCTGCTTCAGAAACGATTCCACTCACCTGCGGGGCCTTGGGGTGCGTGTCGCTCAACTTCCAGACCCTGCCAAACTGCCAGGTGAACACGAGGCCTCCTCTGTTTCGAACGCATTCCAGCTTCGCTCACCACCGCAAAGCTGCGACACTTGAGGAATGCTGACCCGCTCGCGTTGTTTCCTCTGACACTCTCCTCCTCTGCTATTCTCGGTTCGCTTGCCAGATTGTTTGGTGCTGGAACGACGACCCATCAACATCGTGCAGTGTCGTGCACCGTCCGAGTTCACGAAACACCAAACAACCTCCAATCCAAAACGAACGCAGCTTGCCCCAACGTGGCCTGCGGCACCACCTTGCTGAAGCTGGAACCTTTGACGATTTAACTTGAGTGCATTTGCCTTCGTGCTTCAACTGTACTCCGCATCTTGTTCACGGCAAGCCAGTGTCCACTGCTCCTCCACTGCGCTGCCCGATCTGTTCAGGATCGCCACTGATCCGCCTTCTCACGACCACCGCACATCACCGCAACGCCTCCCATCGCGTTCCCCTCACTTGGCTTGTTCACCAACACCTCGGCCACATTACTACCTGGCTTCTAGAGCTCGGACTATTCAGCTACCTTCACACAAGGACGGCTGTGCGACTTGCCCATTCACCACAAGCTCAATCCTTGTATCTGATCAATTGAGGACTCACGTTGCACATGTTTTGTGTCGAATCATAAGTGCAGCCATGGAACCCGTCCCCGAGACAGAGCGCATGGAGGAGTTCAGGCCTTCGCCTGTGCCTTCATTGCGCTTGAGCGGTTCAGCCTCGATCGCAAATATGCCCAGTCTTGATATGGACAGCATTGTTCGCAAGCCACCAACTATTCGCAGGAGCACCGACCCGAGCCCAACTTCACCCAGCTCGCCTTTATGGGGAAATTCTGCGTTGACAGCCATTCCTTACCGTCCCCGCACCACCTCACCCCTCTCAGGTCATTCAAGATCCCGCTCAGCACACAATCTCGCGCCTCCAATTTCGCGGACACAATCCATGCCTGGCGTCAATGGCTCTGGGCACATCCTGTACTCACCTCAACTTCGGCCTAGCAGTCCATCCGGCTCGCCCAACAGAGCAAGGACACCACGGAAGCCTCTTGACGAAGCGTTCCCTCCCCCGTCGCCTGTTCGAACATCAGTCCTGGAGCCCGAACGGCGGCATCAAGAGCGCAGCAGTTCTCCAAGTCTTGGCGCCTCTACAAATGTCAGTAAGCTCCGTCGACCAGTCTCGCCACGGAACATGTACGCATCACTTGCGGGACCGCCTGCTGTGCTTCCATCGACGCCATCGTCTTTGACTTCTTCTCCATCTTATCGACCTTACGAGTCTTTTGGAAGCTACGGAGGAAGCTACGGCGGGAGCTTGTCCTCAGTCCCATCTACACCGACCTCCACCAGATCGCGCAGCCCAAGCATTTCTAGCCTGGAGACCATTCCCGACTCACCAGACGCTGAAGAGGCAGCTCTAGAGGCTGAGCGAATCGCACAGCTCAAGGCTGATGCTGACGCAGCAGATGGCGGAGACTCCTCCGAGGGGCGAAAGGCTAGTTTGGACGTGCCAGTTCGAGGACGGACACTGGCGTATGGCTCGAGGGACAAGCGAAAGCGCTGGAGTGTTTGTGGGGCGGAGCGACGGGGAGATCTGGATCTTGAGACAATCTGGGAGGATTGAGTCGATTGTTTCGCCATCAATTGTGGCCCGGTCCTTGTTTGTGCACAACCTTGGACAATTTCGCAACTCACTGGATGAGACTGGACAAACGGCACTGAGTTGCCTTGCACTGCATTTATTATTCTTGTTAGCTCAGTCGTTCGGACTGAAGGCGTTTGGTCTTGCTGTTCCGATACCCAATTCGCATACCCGCATATACATACTACGATATTATGAAAGAAGGCTAGACAGCCCTGTATACTTTATGAATATGGATCCTCTCTAAGCTTGTTCAATGTGCAATTTACCCCTAGTCCATCATTTCTCTCCGCATGGGCGAAGATCTGCCGGCGCTAACAATGTATGTCTCAGAGGCTCTACTCGTTGTTTGTGCGGGAGGGCAGCCCTTTGAGCGGGTCTTGGCCCCTTGACTACCACATACTACCCCTTCCATACTCATATTTGGATCCTATGTGTGCTTCGTCCTCTCATCTACGGCTCCCTGTGTGCTCATACAAGCAATACGGAGGGAACATTCGACGAAGGGACTCGCTGCCCTGAAGATGTCTTCTGCCCTGATGAAGATGGATTCTTCCCTCAACATGAGCTTCCAGAGCGCATATAAGGAGCTCAAGTTGCTGCCGAAATGGAAGAAGAAGAACATCATCTCACACTCTCCTCCTCCTCCTCCTACAACTACTACCATCGGCCTCTACCACTGATCTGGCCGATTAATACCTCTTCCTTTTAATAATACCCCCCTTTCCCCCTCTCCTCTCCTCTTCAAAGCTATCTCATCCGATATATACAACAATCATCGGCTCAGTATGCTTTTCCTTCCATTAGCTGCCGTGGCAGGCCTTGTCGTGCCGGCAGTCGATGCCGCGCCGAGAGGCATGGGAGCGAAGGTGAGCTTCACTCTCTGCTTGAGACCGACTTACATCCACTGACAGCTTTCTAGCAATTCGATACCAGAGCCGCTCTCGCTAGGCACCTGCAAGACCACGACTCCGGTCTCTACCGTGAAAAGCGAACACCCCACCACAACCTTCCTGCTGCCCCTCCCACTGCGGACATCAACGGCACAACTGTCGACGAAGAGCCTCTTGGCGCTCCTGCCCCACGCCAGCTCTACGTCACCGATGCTGATGAGTGCCCGACTGCCGGCGAGGTCATCACCTCAACTGTCACTGTCGATGTGACCGTTTACGCCACTGCTCCTGCTGCTACCGACCCCGCCACTGGTGAACCTTGCGATGGTGAAGATGCCGCGGGCGCTGATGGCGAAGATGCTACCGGAGCCGATGGCGAAGATGCCACAGTCGATACCGACGGCGATGGTATTCCGGATGCTGTTCCCGAGGATGTCGATGGTGATGGTGTTGATGAGCTTGTCCCTGCCGACGAAGATGGCACCGATGCCGCCGACGAAGATGCTCTCATGCCTAAGCCTGGTGACAAGGATGGTGACGGCGTCCCAGATGAGGAAGACCCTTGCGAGAACGACCCTTCTGTCCCCGGTACTGATGGAGCCGCTGGCGAAGATGCTACTGGTGCCAATGGCGATTCTGCAACCGATCCTACTACCGGAGCCAACGGCGACGAGGCCACTGTTGACACTGATGGTGACGGTGTGCCAGATGCCACTCCCGAAGATGTCGATGGCGATGGTGTAGACGAGCTTGTTCCCGCAGACGACGCTACTGGTACTGCTGGTGAAGATGGCACCGCTGGCAAGCCAACACCTGGTGACAAGGACGGCGATGGTGTCCCCAACGCTGAGGACCCTTGCCCTGAGGATGCTTCCGTTCCCAACCCCGATGCTGCTGGCACTGATACTGCTACCGACCCTACTACTGCTGGCAATGGAAGCAACGGCGCTAACGGCGAAGACGCTACTGTCGACACTGATGGTGATGGCACCCCTGATGCTGTCCCCGAGGACGTCGACGGCGATGGTGTTGACGAGATCGTTCCTGCTGCTGAGGCTACTCCTGGTGCTGGCACTGGCACGACCGACCCTAGCAAGCCTGGCAAGAACCCCGACGGATCTGTT
>WNLN01000512.1:0-13509 GCA_021347865.1 Sarocladiaceae sp. CBMAI 1973
CGGAGAGTCACCCAGATCGACTGGTATTGCAACACGAACTTGCTGGAGCATATGAAGCCAAAGGGCTAGTAACAGAGGCTGTGAAGCTTTTCAAGGACGTTATTAGGGTGCGGGAGACATTGTTGGCGGAGAGTCATCCAGATCGACTGGCATCACAACACGAACTCGCCGGAGCATATCGAGCCAATAGGCAGGTGACGGAGTCTGTAAAGCTTCTCAAGCACGTTGTTATAATTAAGGAGACAACGTTAGCGGAGAGTTACCCTTTACGACTGGCATTATAACACGAACTCGCTGGAGCATATAGAGCCAACGGCTAGGTGGAAGAGGCAGTAAAGCTGCTCGAACACGTTGTTAAGATTTAGGAGACGATGTTGGCAGAGACTCACCCTTCGCGACTGACGTCGCAACACAACCTCGCCATAGCGTACCAAGCCAACGGTCAGGTGAAGGAGGCAGTTAAGCTGCTTAAGCACGTTGTCAAGGCGAAGGATATAACGTTGGCGGAGAGCCACCCAGATCGATTAGCATCGCAACACGCACTCGCCAGGGCGTATCGAGCCAACGGGCAGGTCATAGATGCAGTAAAGCTTCTCAAGGAAGTTGTTAGGATGCGGGAGACAATGCTAGCGGAGACTCACCCTTCAAGACTGGCATCGCAGCACGCACTCGCCCTTGCGTACCAAGCCAACAGCCAGGCGAGGGAGGCAATGGAACTGCTTAAGCACGTGGTAGCCATTAAATCCTAGGTCATGGCGCCATCACACGCATCGAGGCAAGTCTCAGAACAGCTGCTTAGCAAATGGGCGGTGAGCATATCGTAGCGGCATTAAATGTGTAATTTCAGTACTGTGCAATTCAAGTCCACTGATTGATATGACAAGAGCGAACTTCATCATGCGCTCCTCTACCTCCGTTTCTTCCGACATGTCTAATTAGGGGCAGCGCAGCCACAAGTGGATGTTCTGTATTCATGCAGATTGATAGCGACTATAACAGTAGCGCCACACAGTAATAAGCCATACAGATCTGGACTATGCACAAGCCACATATTAGCCACTTCAAGCCTTTCATCATCATAATGAGGTACTGGTGCGAGACTCCCACTAAACCAAACCGTTTGGCCCCACCTCTCAATAGCTGCCTGATCTATCATTCCGTTTTCTTCCAATGTACTTCTTATAAGAGAACGATGGCATAAAGTACCTTCCATAAACCACAACAGGGCTAGGAATGGCTTTTCAGGGATAAATTATTGGTCGACTCGCTGTCGCAAAATACTGCGCCAATTTTAGGGAGATTCAGGCCTACTTAAGAACCAGTGGCAACATGTGCCAGAATGGCAGTAGATAAGGACGTTGTTTTTCACTAGCAATTTCTTTTAGTGTTGGCAATAACTTGGAATGCAATTTTATCTCAGCATACAAAAATAATATATTAATTAAATGACTTTCTTATTAATGAGATGCATAGGTATTTGTGAAGGGGAGACTATTTCGCAGGTAAAGTACCTGGATTTTGGCTCGGCACGGAGGGTGGCTCGCGACGCAGGGACGGACGTTATGCTTGCTCTCACGCTCTTATGGGAACTACAGTTCGTTGTACTGTATGTATCGTGGGTATAGTCTGTTGCGCAGCATTTATGTACGAGCTGGCCACAAACCTGATCTCACCAGATGGCCTTACCTCGTGAACGGCTATCACGTGACGCG
Organism: Sarocladiaceae sp. CBMAI 1973; assembly: GCA_021347865.1. Lineage (NCBI taxonomy): Eukaryota > Fungi > Ascomycota > Sordariomycetes > Hypocreales > Sarocladiaceae > Sarocladiaceae sp. CBMAI 1973. The sequence goes on from WNLN01000512.1 coordinate 1,713, forward strand.
CAGGCGATTAGGAGGCTACGAGCCTGTGGGGCGGTATCACGTGCTGATCTCACCAGCGCGGAAGAACCTTGACAGGCTTCACCTTCCGTCGCTCAGAATCAGGTAAACCGTTCTTTCTATCGAGAGTACTCCTTCTTGTACAGACCTGAGATGCAAGTGCATTCTGCCGTCCCTTTGTCACCTGCGTCCACTTATTCAAGTCTGCTCCCGCCCACGACACTGCCCGCGCCCACGACACTGCCCGCGCCCACGACACTGCCCGCGCCCACGACACTGCCCACGCCTACGACACTGCCCACACCTACGACACTGCCCACACCTACGACACTGCCCACACCTACGACACTGCCCACACCTACGACACCTTCACCACCTCCTGGTTGGAAACAACAGCGAGCCACAAACGTTGCTCACGAGAAACTACACGGGGTATGGGCGGTCTACTGTCATTATTACAGTAATACAGCGAATACGCTAATCAATAAGCAGCCTCTTCCTGATCTCGTATCTACCTTTGGCGCGGAACTAGTCAATCCGCCCCCTTCGCCTGATTTGGCGTGTAAGCAGGACGATGACCGTTTCGCGATGGATTTGAGAGCACGACTCTTGAAACACGCCGGCTATCATGAACATTCCCCCGGCGACCTCGATGATAGCACGTCAGACGAAGATGCGCCGAAGATCGACGTCAGGCGGTATAGACCTTCCAAATATAAGAAGCGAATCCAGCAATACCAGCGGCCGCAGGCTCATGGTGACGGCATTCTGTTACCGTCACTAGCGACAGAGATAAAGGGAAGCATAACATGCAAGACTAGACCTATGAAGCGGAGCATTGCAGATGAAGACGACGCGCCTAGACGGAGGAAGAAGCGAACAATACCCGCGGCTAGACCATGATCTGTTTTGCCTTCTTATGTCTATGATTCAGACTGCAGTATCAATGTTTACCCTCTCCTTTTCTTCGCTCTTCCAATGTTGTCTTGGTTGAGCAGTGTCAGTGCCTGCTCTGCTGTAGGCCGCCTCTGCTTCTGCGCGTTGGTAGAAGCATATGGAAACCGCAACATACTTAGTACAGCATCAGCCAATACATCATCAGGCATATGCTCTACACGCTGCAGCCGCTGGATACTGCTCGAATACATCCTCTCCCAGTCTCCTCTCCCTCTCAATACTTCGTCCCAGTGTCTCTCCTGCTTGCCGTCTGCTTTTTTGATCCACGGGTTCCACCACATGTGCCAGGGGTGGTTCCCTCCACGAAACAACCAAAGCGCCACAACTCCTAGGCTCCAGATGTCTGTTGTTGCATCAAAGCCGTCTACTTCTCGTTCCGGCGAGAGCCAGCCTATAGTACCTGAGGTCCCTGGGGAGGGGGCAATGGTACCACCCAGCTGAGGAACCTTAATACATGTGCCGGTGTCAAGAAGCACAACTGAGGATGCATCTTGCTTCCAGTCCTGAACACCAATGTTTCCGGGCTTGATATCCCCATGTATGTAGCCGTTCGAGTCAAGGAATTGAAGAGCGCCGAGAATAGCAACAAGGCATTGCTTAATCTTGAGGTGGCTACTTCTCATTAGCGAGCTCGATTTAAAACGGGATCTCCACGCTTACCTATCAATGCATTTCAGGCCTCCTTTTTGGACTATAGTTTCAAGAGAAGGCGCTACTGGAAACAGCACGTACCAGACATCGCCATGCTTATTAGTCCCTTTCACGTCATCGCTGGCAACCTCTAACAGCTTCAGTATTCTTTCCTCGCCAGCTTCTTCAGCCCGCCGGGTTATATCTTCCATGATCCGTTGGGAATGGAGAAGTTTGGCTTTCACCGCTGGAGATGTCGTCACGCGCTTCATAGCAACAACCTTCCCGGTGCTCTGGTGAACACCCACACTGACCCGGCCCTCGCCACCTACTCCGATAGTGCCAGCCTGTGTCAGTGTCCACTGACCTACCTGACGATTGTCCGCGGGAGTTGGTGTAAGAGACAAGTCCCAGGGCCCAGAGTCACGAAGCACTTCCCTGAGATATCGCTCGAGTCTCTCCTGATGCTTATTCTCCGATGCGAAACGTGTATAACTGGCAATGTACTCTAAGTTCCCAAGGCGTACCTGCGCCTCAGCATCAGTGAGCGTCAAATAGCCATTGTGATCCTTAGCAGCCATTCCGCCAACGGAGACAGAGTCCAGGGCTCTGGGGAAGGCACGTATAGACACGCGCCCATTATTCTCGACCTGAAAAGTAACATGATGACTCTTGATGCCCCGCACCGGATCATTATTCAGACAGAGAACCATGTCGGAATGAGGCGATTTTTTGCGTGGGCGACCTGCTGTCCAGCCTCGACATGCGTCAAAGGGTTGCGTTCTCAGGTCTATATAATAGCAGCCCTTCCAAACGTAAACTAGTGAAAGGTTTGGCGAAGCATCTGCTGCAGGCGATGAGAGGGAATTCGAGGGAGATGAAGACAGTTCGCCTGTCTCGCGCTGGCGTAGTAATCGAGATACATCTTCATCGCGCTCCTGTTCCGAGAGTATCGATATGAACTTCTCCGTATGTTTCCGCGCATCCTTCATCGCGTCCTCGGTGTCATTCTGTTGAAGGGTCCAATCGACTACTTCTGAGAATGCCAGCTTGGCTTCAGCATTGATAGGCACAAGCGTGAGGGTTGCTTCAGCAGCAGCGGAATGAAATCCTGCGGGGTCTTTGTTTGTTTCCTGACTGCTGGAGATCTCTTCATCCATGTTGAGGTGCTATTTAAAGCCAACGGGGTCCGGCTGAAATGAGAGAAAGTGTCGATTGTCACGAAGCCCCCTCTGAAAACCAACTCCGGCCATGACGTACCAACCCCTCTCTGCTGTAGCCACCCTGGACACCTGTTTTCGCTGTGTGATGGCGCGCTACCCTGGTGCTGCTATAAAGCAATCCAGCTATGTACAATATGCTAGAGGGATGAATTGCTACAGGGATGAGTTGAATGGCGCAGCTTGAAAGCCATGACATTTGTGCGCCGGGCTCGATAGGGTGGGCGGACAAAAATACGGTGTAATATCATGTGTACATCTTTTTAACTGCCACAGCGTAAGTCGGGACTTTCGTTCAAGATTGATTATCGCTACGCTTGTCGTGACAACCTCCTGGCGCAGGCACATCTAGTACAGTAGGGAAGAACCCGATCTTCATCGATCTATGAATTTCTCTTCTATGGTTGCGGCTGTGTTCGGGAGCATAGCGATGGTGAAAGCCCCGTGTTCGAGCATTGATCAAGAGTAATGCGGGGGGAATGGAGTACTGGTGTCACGTGCGACAAAATCCTTCTTCATTGCCCCTCCCACGAGCAAAGACCGCTGAGAAGCGGCGCGAAATTAAGCTCAGTCGCTTTATCGTCAGTCGCTTTCTTATGATATGCAACCAAAGTCGGACCTGAATAGCGGCGGGCAAGAGAGTAACATCGCGTTGCTAAGGCCATGGCCCTCGAGACGGCAGGGTCCGTTGCACCAAAAGCGTTGGACGGGTTGGGCGAGATATTTGCAAAATTCGAGCGTTCTGCTGTCCGTAGCAAGTGGAATTATGCAAGCAAAGGCGTTTCTACACCAGATAAAGACGCCGAGGATGTGAAGTCGATGAGCAGAGAGCTCAGGAAAGCCCTTGTTGATACAGGACAGGTAAGATTGCCAATGCGAAGAAGCGCAAGATACTCAACAGAGACACAGATCGAAGCAAATGAAGACCGGACAGGAGCGATCGTTCGTGCCGAAGGCCCCTGCGCGATCTCTATGCGGCATAACAGTTATGTCATAACCGTGGCAGTGCACGGTGGTGGTGAATTGCCGACAGTTGGGGGTGTTTCTCTCCCCGAACAAACGATCGTGCATATGCTTGGCGGGGATATTAACGTATGTCCAGAAACAACGGCGTACTTGCTGCTTCTGGGGAAATGACGGGCAATCTTCAGGGGTTTAGGGGAGCATTTCGGGGTCGTCTGGCTTGCTCTGCCATGCATCGAAGTCGACTGACATAATTCGCGACGCCTCGAACGTACTCACGGCCATAGCTGAGTCAAACGATTTGTCGAAGTCTTGCATCATGACAGACTCAGCGTCGAACAGGTCTGTTCGCGGTGCTGACATGAAATCTGCTGATATCTGTGGTGGTGGTGCATGATGCAAGGCATTCCGAGATGTCGCTTGTGCTCCATCATGCCCGATCTCCGATGAGAGTCCTGAGAGACTGATGACGGCATTTGAAGTCCCTGGACTCAGAGCATTGGCATTCCCAGTGGCGCGGGTGTGTGTCTCGGGGTCTGGACTTCTCAAGCCTCCATGCCAATGTACATGTGGGTTTGATGCGCCGAATGTTGTGGTCCGAAGTTTCCTTACTTTCGAATGCGATTCGTGCCGAGGCTTGTCGCTCGAAGTCCGTGGCGTGCGATGCTCGACCTGGGCGGCACTGCCTGCCCGTCCTTGCACTGGTCAGTGACATGGAGAGGCGAGCCTCACTCAGAACCTGCCTGGCGATGGGGCCGTCACTCGATCAGAGCGTTTCCATGATCGGGGACGCGGCACATGCTTTGGCTTGTCAGAGATCCTGTTGGGTCGGACAGACACCTTGTGATCTACGTTTTGTACAATGCGTACGAAGTCGGTGTGAGCGTCAATGAGAGTGGTGGATTTCAAAAAAGCCCGTAATTCACGATCGTCAAGTTTCTGTATCCATTTAACAACCTTCTTGTTCTCCTTTGCTGCCGCTGCAAAGCCAATAAGGCCTCTTGCCTGTCCCTGTTCGAATATTCTTGACTCGAGCGAGTCCGCGCCGGGCTGTTTGGCGGTTTTGAGTATGGACTCGATGTTGAATGGTTTTCGGGGCCGGGGAGATTGTAAAGCATCGCGGAAGCAGGCTCCAAGTTGTATGCGGTACAGGTCTGCAGGTTCGAGCGGGAGCAAGACAAGACTTTGCAAAAATGCCTCAACGGTGTCACGCCTCGCCTCCCGGAGGGCTGTTGCAGCATCGAGTATTTCTCCATTGATGATAAAACGTAGCTGGACTTCAGGCATAGTGGAAGCAAATGTGAAGGAACTCGAGGTGGTGCGGCTCATCCCAAAGACGGTGGTTCCACAGAATTTTGGTGTTAAATGCGGTGTTTCCACAGGACTTGGATGTCAAATGCAGTGTTTCCACAGCACTTGAGTGAAAGCATGTGGATCCACCCCCTTTTGGGCCAAACTTAGTGCATCCACGTCCTTCGCATAGCCGCGTAGGTGGGGACGCTCTGCACCTACCCTTGCTCCTGGCAGTGGTGTGGGTCTAAGATGCACTCTACCTCGAATGCCCCTGTCTACTAACAGCGCCAACCACTCGTCTGAAGGTGCTCTAGGCGCGGCAGACGGTACCTCTTGACTAACAGTTACCAGGACAGCAACAGCAGGGTTTGCCGGAACTTCCACTTTCCGCCTGCCCCGGCACGGCGAAGTGGTGTGTAGATATTGACTTCAGTGAGTTCACCCCATCATCTCAAACGTCAATGGCGTATTCTCTTGTTCACCGAACTTGATCGCTGCGGGTTGGCTACTTTGAATTCATATTTGCACTTCAGGGTTCCACGACATGCGATGGTCGCCAGCTGATGCAATGAGTCCCCTGCACCGATGAGAACACGGCAGTCGGTTCATTCAGTGACTTTGTCTTTGAAGACGTCTGTCGCCAGGCTCCAGACCAGACGATTGCTAATATTCATAGCAGAATAGCACAACAGCAAGCTAGAACCCGGAGGTTATTTCGAGATTCACAACTACATATACCCATCTAATAGCCACAACAAAGATTTCAATGCAACCCGGCTTCGCACCTGGTCGAGACTTATGGCGGGGCATCGAAGAAGTGCGATCGCTGCATCAATGTTGCTCCTATGCGAGGCTTGGCTTCAACTCTATCTAGAGGCTGGCCACGGGATCTAAAAGCTGTGGGAGCTGGGCAGCGCTGTTGGCAGGATACTTCAGGAGCACCTGGAAGGTATCAGCTGCGTGCAGCATGTAGAATACTAACTAGAGACAGATGGATCATTCCGAAGCCCAACTTCATGTCTCTCCTGTGAGTGTCGCGGCGGCACTCCGCCTCTCCTGTGCAGAGCCTCTTCGCACGCGCGATCGACCCCTCAAGGTCTCGAAAGCCTGTAGATGCAAAGTCAATGCAGCTTGTATTCAACCCAGCATGCGCGTGCAGCAAACAGGGGCTCGCTTCGGTATCGACTTGGAGCATGAGGCTCACCGGTCAGACCCCTGCTTCACAATACCAAAGAATAGCGCCTGGCGGTGTGACGAGCGTACATACACATGTTTCGACCTGCCAGGAAGCCTCTGGGGTTGTCGCCTGATCACCCGGCTACCAGATGCAACTCTTCTTTTCTCAGTTATGAGCCTGCCTCAGCATCCTTAGGCGGAAGAGACAACTTGTGAGCCATGAAGCCGTAGCCGATGATGGCAGTAATCAAGCCATGCGACCCTCAGTGTAAAGATAGCACTTGCCATCGCTGGAAAGCTATAAATGAACAGCGCTCTCCTCGATGCCAAATTGCGGAAGTCATCGCCGACATTTCCAATTTTGACTCTTCACCACTTTTCTGCTATGGATGTCAATTCTCGCTCCTATGCCTACATGACTTATCTCAGTCTGGCACTGGGAATTCCAAGCTCACCTCTTCCACTGGACATTGGCCTTAAATCCGATGATGCGAGGCTCCGAGACATCGAACACCGCTTAGGCGAGGATAGTCCTACTGGGACTGGCAGTCTTAGACACAGAGCTACTTTTGCCTATGGGCACTACACTGGCCGCTGCTCTGATCTGACCAAGATTACAGTCGATATGGTTTCTCCTGGAATCCAGTATTCAAGCACTCCGCCCGTCTTGAGGTCGGAGTCCGAGAAGCTTGGTTTTCGTGTCGCTATTTGGGATCTCATAAGGACGACACAAAGCAAGGGATTCCGCCTGCCGGACAACATGCCAGCGTTTATAACCTGGACGTATGTGCGTGTTTGGGAAAAGGCGCTCAAAGATTCTCCATCTCTTTCGACAACAATGGAGCTATTCGCTCTCGACTCACCAATTACCAATTGATTCTGATCTCGGTCAGATGGATGAGGATTTGACGAGCTCTGTGAGCGAGCACACGGATGTTGAGCGTTCCCTGTCTGGATGGCCAGTGCCGCCACCTGCCGACAGCCACGCTAGCCAGGAACATTCGCCAGTTACTGAGTTCGCTGATATCGATGGAGCGTTATTGGCTCCCGAAGACGCGAATATGGGTTTGGTTCAGGGCATTGGATGGAAGTAGGATGGCACTGAAAGGGTGACAAGGGGCATAGAAAGTTCCCGTAGTAGATTAGATGCTCTGTATCAAAGGCGCCTAATGAGCAGACACATTCATTCTGAGCACTCTAAACAGCATAGACTTATTAAGATCCCCATTCAACCTCACGCTGATCTGTTGAGGGCTTCGGCCCGGCTGTGGCACATGGAGCTCAGGTACAATTGTTGTGCGAAGAGCCGCATGTCTGTCAAATACTTCAACATCTGGCTGATCTTCCGGAGTCACGCCATCAATACACGTTAGATCTGTAACCAGGATCAATTGGCAGGACTGGTCCTCCCGGCCATCAAGGATCTTTGTTCGAAGGAACTCGTTGGTCTTTTAATGAGTGAAAGCTACAAAGTACACAATGTGGCAACTCAATGCGAATCCAAGATAGCGTCTCGGAGAACTGCGCCTAGCACCCATGTGTCACTGACGCTGAAGCTTCCACGGTCTACTGCACTCTGGGAACCATGGGTGCATGCAAGATGTTCGTATCGGGATGAGTACTATGCACCTATAGCAAGGCTGGCGGCAATTTGAGGGGAATTTGGTGATGAAGGGGGCCCTGCGACGCCACGAACAAGGGCTCGGGCACCCACTGAAAGTGTTGGGGTCTAACCTTGTACCCCGACACCCTTCGCATGAGAGTGCGCTTGGAGATTCGAAGTTTGCAATCACTATAGCTTGTTGATCAAGGCGCTCAGACTCATGTCTTTCGAATAAGCGACCCGTAGCAAAGTTGCAACAACCGTTGACTCTTGTTGAGGATCTCCGACCTGCACAAGAACGAAACTCTCAGCCTAGCGTCGGGGCGCACATTGATATCTACAACTAACGAGCGAACCGTGCTCATACAAGATGTCCCTTCCTCAAAACTTCTATGGCTCTGAAAATGTTCTCAGCATCCAGCTTCCAGGGCGGAACAGCGGTGGCAAAATGCCAAGCTCTTCAGGCACTAGAGGTGTTCCTTTTGCAGACACTTCTATCCCGCAGGACCATATAACAGTTGATGCTATTGAGGAGATACTTGAGCAGAGGGCACGAAACGCGCAGAGGAGAAGAGAGACTATTTCCCCATGTATTCAAAACATTAGCAAGTAAGCCTGGTCAGAGACTCAGTATTTTCATAACATCACTTACTGACCGTACCTGCGCAGCATACTCAGTGAAAGGGACAACGAGACGCTCATCCGATGGTCAGAAGACGGAAACTCCTTCATCATTCCAAACGAAATTGCCTTCACGAGAACGTTTTTGCCAGATCCTTTGGCCTACAGCAGCTTCACCTCTTTCGTGCAAACGCTTCACAATTACGGGTTCTGTAAAGTAACGCGACGCTCAAGTGCTAGCGAACACAAGAACGAGTTTCTAAATCCGTACTTCCGCAGAGATCGCCCAGACCTCCTATGGCTGGTTAAGAAGGGCAGAATGAGAACGAAGACGGGAATTGGAACCCGAAAACAGCGTCAGCAGACAACCGATGTTGCAGAAACGCGAGGCACACTGCTAGATGCTGGCTTTATAACTGAACAATTGGCCAAGATACTAGAACAACAATACACCATCTTGCGTGTTCTGGGCCAGCCGCAATCGAACGAGAGAGTGCCATCTGCGCCTAGCATATCGGGATTCGACCGCAGCACGCCAGAGCACGGGTCTGGTCGCTCTCCTAATTGTCCTTCCCTCGCAGCAAGAGAAAATCTAGGTGTTCTGGATCGATTGCAATCGAGCAACAGGCAACCATCTTCGGGCAGCTTTGGGAAATCTTGCCTTGCCACTGCAAAGTGCGGCTTGGATGAAGATTCATCGAAGAGGAGATCGACTACATCATCTACGCGCGGGAGGAAAAGCAGCTTACGTGGGATGCTATAGCGAAGGGTTTTGCATCAACTTTTCCCGGCTCGAAGGAGCGAGATGTCGAGTGCCTTTCAGCGAAGTTTCGCGCTGAGTCCGAAAAGGTTCCGGTCTGGGACGAAGATGGCTGGCTAGTTTTCGCCGATAAAGATGCCATTGAGCCCAAGTATCGAAGCATTAATCTGGGTCTCGCGGAGCGCTATCCAGAGAGGCTCATTCACTACTCATGGGTGGATCCCGAGCACAAGCGCAAGGCTCAACAGTGGGGTAAGCCATAAGCCGACAACGCGGAAAGGCGATATACTAACAGGTCTGACAGCTGACATACGGACCTACCAGTACCAGGACCGCCGTGAACGACGCGAGAGTATAATGCAAAGTCCGACGTGATACATCTTTCGCATCTGTCGACATCTGCATCGAGCTAGACGATTGATCTTCGGTCACGAGGAAGTCTTTAATCGCTGGGGTTGGGATGGTGTCAGATGAAGTAGAAGAAGTCGCTCGTCCAACCGCTCGGCATGCTATTTAGTGTCTCGCACGATGAATGTTGAATTCTATTTCTCCTCCCACTTCGTGAATACCAGAGATATTCCAAGGTCCACGGTCGGACGACCCTGGGCCCTCCACCTATTCGCGAGACTTCCCGCTACGTCCATCTCTGGCCCCTCATAAGCGCGAAGTGGACCATCGAGTATTAAGAAGCTCATTCAATAACGTCACAAGCGCATCCCACGATCTCATTAGTGATGGATCCGAGGACGCGCGCCGTGGTGCGCCGCCTAGACTGGTATAGGGTAGTATAGTACATGTACGCACCAACAATGAAGGCATCTTGCTTCTTCACAACGTGGCTCGTTGCAGCGCGATTTGCTGTCTTGACCTCTACTCTCGTTCCATAGCGGTAAAATCAATAGCGGTAAAATCAATCTCGCTAACTACCCTTCTCTTCCGGGCTTATCACGCCTGTCGACCATGCTTAGTACCCAGCGTACAATCATAAGGGCTACGAGATGCGGGGGGGCTGTGGATGCAGGTATTCTCAAACCTGACTTTTACTCCAGATGCTGTAGGGCTAGACCTTTTTCATCGACGATTCAGAGGACAAATCAGGAATGGACCAAATATCTATAAATGGATGTTGAGCGCTTCGCAACAAGGAACCCTTGCCGATCAGGTCCATGTTCACTTGTGGCTGAGCGTTCACGTGACATTGAGACAAAGCTGTCCGAAGATGCAGCCCTCGCACGTGGTTCGTGCCGACATTGTTCCCTTCAGCCGAAGCGGTGGCGCAGCAGATGTTGGTCGTTACTGACTGGGCATGTTCTGCTACAGTACCATCATGCTGGACGACAGCTCTCTGGTGGCGCATGCCAGACACCCTCCGTCGCTTTCAGCTTAAAACATCAGACAACCCCGCTCAAGTCAATTCACCTTCGTTCTGGAGCGGCTTGCGTCACGGATTTCGCCAACGATTACCCCCTAAAGCCTCCGCGGTAGCTAAAATGCGCAATCCGAGGTCCCACGGGAAAAAACGAAACGGTGCGGTCCCCTTACCTACGAATTGCCCGACACTCAGCTACAGCTCACTTCATGGGCCACTAACATTGAAACGACTTTCGCAGTTCACCAACCACCCTCGCCGCAGGTACAGTTCGATTTGAGCAGATTGCCTCTTGAACTTCGCTTCCAAATATGGTATTTGGCCGATGTCAAGCATATCGATGTCGAGCAGAGCCCTGAGGGTCGTCGATTCACTTTCCGCTGCTCTAGACCTGTATCAAGGGCTTGTAAAGAGTTATATAAAGCGATCAAGCGAAACGAAACTTGGGTAACACTGAGAGGGTGTGACAGGCATATCGATCCGCGTAGCGAAGTCAAGTTCCGTCCTGAGTCGGATGCCCTTAACCTAGACCTCTCGCAGTGTTCTCTAGAAGACTTCTTAGCATTCCACTCCGGTGTTGACAAGATCGAAAGAATGAAGGTGAAACCCATGTGGGATGCAAGACACATTCATTTGCAGCTGGACTTTAGCCACTGGTCGCATCTGGCGAGCCTGCGCTGTCTTGTGATTAAGGGCGCGCCTTCTGAAAAGCATAAAGAAATCACACGGCGATTCCGGCAAAAGGGTCTAGGGGAAAACGTCTCATTAATCTTCGGAACTGCGGGAAACCTACCCAAAGGTAAGACTGATACGGCATCTGTGCAGAGAAAACCACTCTGCTGTGATCCGGCCTCTCTGGCCGAGGAGCATCCATCACCTCCACCTCAAGCTCCTCGGCATCCTTCCATCGGCCTTGGTTCCTGTATGTTGATGCCAGGTTCGCCATGCTTATTAGCGTGTCGGGATGATCCGCCCTAAGCTTCGTCTTGCTCATCTCCATCACCTCCACGTCAAGCTCCTCCGCATCCTTTTCTATCGGCCCTGGTTCTAAAATGTTAACGCTAGGTTCGCCATGCTTGTTAGCGTGTCGGAATAATCCGCTCTAAGCTTTACCTTACTCGTCTCCATCACCTCCACCTCAAGCTCCTCCGCATTCTTCTATCGGCCCTGGTTCCTATATATTGATGCTAGGTTCGCTATGCTTAATA
>WNLN01000513.1:0-13454 GCA_021347865.1 Sarocladiaceae sp. CBMAI 1973
CAAGCAGAGTTTCTCCATCTCAATTAGTGAGGGCTGGACAGTGGTAGTGTGCCTGGCTAGCCAAACTCTGAGAGACGATCTCACCGCCGCACCCCTGACTAGAACCCTTCACCGACAAACTCATTTCCTCGATACCCTGTTCAACAATTCCACCTCGACGTCAATATAGACTTTGCATCCTATTCCTGATTCCTCATGTTCCTAAATTTATCACCCTCTTCCCAATCGGGCATCTCCTTCGGGAGCCTAACCCCCCAGTCGGACCCGGTGACGTCACCGCCTCACTTATACCAACTTGCCGTTCCAACTTTCTGCCCAGAAATCCTTCTTTCGTCCATCTGCGCTTCTCCACCCGCCAGAACAGCAAAGCGTCAAGCTTCCAAGACCCTTGTTTTCATCCTTGCATGGCTCAGGTTGCAGCCAACGATGGCTGCATCAAGGGTGGGAGCTGTATGGCGATTCAGCCACCGCCATCGGCTGGGCCTTGGCAGACTGGGCAAGCATTTGAGCCCGTGACTATGACTTCTAGCCGTCATCGTTGGCTTGGTAGATAGTCCGTCCCCTCATAAATCACTCTATAGCCTCATATATGATGTGTCACGATCTGTGAACCTTTGACCTTTGCATATCGACCATGAATTTATGACCCAAACGACGATACCAATTATGACCTCGAAGATGCGACTCCTTGCCCTCACCACCCTCCTCACGACGGCCACTGCCTCAAAACGAGGCCTCGCCCTCATCTCCTCCACTCCAGACTCCGACATCGAATTCCTCACCTCCAATGACTCCGCCATTTCCTGGTACTACACCTGGTCACCTTACGCCCACCCGGCCGTCCACTCGTCCGTCGAGTTCCTGCCACTACTCCACGGCGTCGACGCCGCCTCCGACGACAACCTCATCTCCATCCTCGATCGCACACCAGAGACTTCAAAACACCTCCTCACATTCAACGAGCCAGATCACGGAAAGGATGATGGTGGGAGCGACATTTCGCCAAAGGACGCGGCGAAAGCTTATATCGAGCACATCGTGCCTCTGAGAACGAGCAAAGACGGCGAGCGGACCTGGAACATCAGCCATCCTTCTGTCACAGGGTCTGAGAAGGGTCTGGAATGGCTCCGCGACTTCAACTCCTCCTGCTACGACATCGATCCAAAGAACGGCTGCCCAACAGACTTCATCGCTGTCCACTACTACGGTGCCTTCCCCGGTCTTGCCGGCTGGCTCGGCGCCTTACGAGAGTTCTACAACGTCACATACTCCGACTCCGATGACATCCCCCCAATCTACATCACAGAAATGGCATTTGCAGGCGAAGATGACGAAGCGAATGTGGCGATGCTGAACGAGAGCATGCAATATCTGGACGAGCAGGATTGGGTAGATGGGTATGCGTGGTTCGGTGCATTCAGGAAAGACGATGCGAATGGGTGGACGGGCGACGGTGTGAGCATGCTGGAGGATGACGGCGGGCTGACTGAACTGGGATCTGAGTACCTCGGAGGGGAGGACAATGGCTTCGAAGAGGGGGCTAAAGGCGATGGAGATGACGACGATGATGGCGCATTCACCGTGAGGCCTGATCTGAAGTTGATGGTGGTGTTGGTTTGTGTCGTGATGGCCATGGGCACCGTTATGGGTGACTTAAATCTCAATCTTTAGAGTTGTCCTGTCTCCATGAGCCTTAGAAGAGCATAGCATATTAGCGTAGCATAGCGGCCTGGATTATACCAAAGCATTTCACGTAGTAAAGACGCGACCCCTTCATCTACATCATCACATCTCTCAGCCAGCACGTATCAGGAGTAGTAAAACAAGACATAGACAAGGTCAAGTCATTGCAGCAATGCGAATATTCATCATAGAGATACTAATGGTCCAAAAAAGGCTTCTGACATTGTCTGATCCTGATTCGGCCAATCTGCCACTCATCCGTAGGTGACATCTTATACGCAAACACAAAAGCACAACATGCAAACTCGCAAATCCATCGCTCAGAGAGAAAGTGATAGACATTCATGTGCCAGAAGGGGGTATCAACGCTGAGGTTATATCCAACACTGGGACCAGGAGAGTGGTAAGGGGGTATCATCGCCTGTCAAAAAACAGTTTTCATCCTCCCAATGCTGTGCGTCCAATGATGGAAGGACTGTGGAACAAAACCGCTTGTACATGGCCAAGATCATACAAACAAACAACACTGCCTGCTCAAAACAAGTAAGGAGGGCTTGCTCTCAAATCAAACACAGCTCAGCTCAGCTCATGCCAATTACCCTGTCAGCTTCCTCCACCAGCTGCTCCGTGGCGTCGTGTCTGTAAACGTTGCCGTCGCTGCTGCTGCCTCCCGGTGTCTTCTCTCGTCACTACCTTCCGAGCCACCCGTGCGGTGATCTCGGTCGCGGTCATCACGACGCGCCCTTCGTCGCCTGTCGTCCGGCTCCGCTGCCGATGCGTCTTCTTGTCTTTGCCGACGCTTTGCGCGGCGTGCGGCACGGCGCGCTTGTTCATCATCTGCTGGTGCAGCGGCGTCTGTGTCTTTGCCATCCTCTGGGGGTGGTGGCGCGTCAGAATGCTCCTTGACCCAAGATGACGTGCCCGACAAGGGCCAGGCTGAGCTCTTCTCCCCGCCGCGACGTCGTTGCTTCCGAGGGTGGCCATATTCATCGGCCGATTGCTCGGCGTGACGGCGGCTGCTGCGACGACCTTCATCACCAGTCATATCGCCTGCATGCCGCGAGTGTCTTGCCTCGCGACGTCGCCGTCGTTCCGCATCTTCTTCGCCAGATGCGTCGACTTGACGTGAGCGTCGTCGCTCGGACTTGGCAGCTCTTCGGGCTTCGTCGCCGCCTTCGTCAGCAGTGGCAGCAGCCTCCGCCGCCTTACGTGCTCGTCGACGCTCTGTTCGCCTTTGTTCCCGATCCTCGGCGGCGCGCTGCTCCTCCTCTTCTTGAGCCTTTTGCGCCTTGCGGTCCGCGCGACGTTGTGCCTTCTCGGCTTGTCGGCGCGCTTCGGCATCCTCCTCGTGCCGGCGATGCTTCTCGCGACGGGCATCGTCACGTACACGACGTGAGTCCTCGCTGACCTTCTCTGACTCCATGCGACGCGCCTTGCGGGCCGCGCGACGAGCTTCGCGCTCGGGGTCCACCATGACAGCATCTTCGCCATTAGTGGTGTGCCCAGCCTCGTTGTCGGTCGTCGCGTAAGTACTGCGGCGACGCAGAGGATCAGGACGTTCTGACTTTGGTGTCATGAGCCCCCCGAACAGGCCAGCGAATCCAGATTTCTTGGATGCACCGCGTTTCAGAGGGCTTTCTGAAGGACCGCCTGCGTCAACCATGACGATGTCCTCTTCTTGTGACTTCTTCGATCGGCGGTGTCGTGGCTCGTGGTCAGCTTCGTTGCCATCGTCTCCATTCATGAGAAGATCCTCGTCCATAGACGGTCGCGTTCGGCGTGACTTCTTGGTGCTGCTCGACGCGCCAACACCAAGGATCTTCGCTGCCTTTGAGGACATGGGCGGCATGTCTTCGGGCGGCGGTGATGCGAGGCCATGCGCGTCGACGGAGTGGCGGCGCGATGACTTCCCGCTGACGCTGGATCGTTTCTCCCGAGTCGACATCGACCGCGAAATTGGAGGAGTGCTGAACATGCTTGAAAGCTTCGGTCGCGCGGGTGTCTTCTCGGGCTTGTCTTCTCCCTTGTCGGAGGTCGAGCCTTTAGACGATGATTTCTCTTCCTTGTCGCGTTTTGATGACCTCTCGCCCTTGGAGCGGGACGACTTCTTGTCTTCTCTCTTCTTCTCCTTCTCCTCTTCTTTGCCGCCCGGGCCAGCAGTCCAGGTTCCCCAGGAGGACCCTTCGCGACTGATCTTAGCCCGTTCTTTCTTCTTCGATGACTTCGGCTCGGGAGGTGGTGTCGGAGGAGCGTCGGGGACGGCGGGTGGCGCAGGAGGTACGTCGGCCGACTTGGACTTGCTGCTCTTCTTCTTCTTGGACTTGTCTTTTGTGGACATGTCAGCAGGCGCGGCTACCTCGTGGTCATCCTCGTCGTCGGGAAAGCTTCCAGGAATCTCTGAGGATTTCTGGCTCTTCTTAGAAGACGCGCTCAATAGCTCGGCTTCTTCCTCAGCCTTCTTCTTAGCTGCCTTAGCGCGCTTCTTTTCCTCCTTAGCAGAAAGGGGGGGCTCAGGAGCAGGGGGCGGCGGCGGCGGTCCTTCCTCAACAACAGGTTCAGGATCGGCTGCTGATTCAAAGGTCTTGAGTCTGTCGGCGATTTTGCCACCGACAGCTTTCCGGGACGATTTCATGGAGGCATCGGTCGATGTCTTGGATAAGGGTGTCGTGTCCTTGTCCATGGCATCTTCCAGAACTATTACATGAGTCAGCAATCGCAATCTCGGGAGCTCCCGATAATCTCATGAGATTTCTGGGGTAGACGCGCCAACGTGCGACAGCGCACGGGCGCAGCGCGCAGTGTGGTCAGGGGTAATCTCCAGCCGACCGGGGGTGTGGCGCCACATACCTTTCTTGGATTTCTTTCCACTGCTAATTCCCCAGAAGCTGAATGCATCAGTCGGCTTGTCATTGAGCAATTCTTCGACCTCGTCGGGCTTCAGTTCTGGCTCGGGTTCGGGCTCAGGCTCAGGTGCTGGGTCCTTGGACTTTTTGCTCGATTTCTTCTCCTCTTTTTCCTTGTCCTTCGACTTGGACTTGGAGTCGGATTTTGAGCTTTTCTTGGACTTCTTTGCAGCCTCAGCCTCTGCAGCTTCTTCAGCCTCGCGTGCAGCTTGTTCTTCGGCTTGGCGCTCAGCTTCCCGCCTGGCTTCCTCCTCCGCCTCCACGGCGGCCTTCTCCTCGGCGCGCTTGTCGGCGTTCTCGGTAAGGACATTGAACCTCTCGGTGTCCTTCTTTGTCAGCTTGCCCTTCTTCGCCTTCTTCGCGGCGAGCGCAGCGAGTTCCTCCTCTTCTTGGATGAGTTCGGCGGCGGCGGCTTCGACTCGCGCCTTCTCTTCCTCTTCCTCGCGAATCTTAGCCTCTTCCTCTTCGCGAGCTTTCTCCTCGGCTTCGAGGGCTGCGAGCTCTTCGGCTTCCTTGGCCTCCTGCGCTTCGCGTTCCTTCTCGGCCTTCTTCTTCTCTTTCTCGAGTTTCTTAAGCTCCTTCTCGCTCAGCTTCGGCTCCTTCTTCTTTTCCTTCTCTTTCTCCTTCTCCTTCAATTTAGCCTCTTCTGTAGAATATGTTAGCAATAGTTCCACTCAATGTAACCACCGTAGTAAAGTACTGACCTTCTTCCTTTTCTTTCTTCTTTTTGTCCTTCTTTGACACGGTTCCCCAGATGTCGTCCTCTTCAGCCTCCTTCTCTTTCTTCTTGTCTTTCTTACTCGAGCCCCAGATGTCGTCTTCCTCGACCTCCTTCTCCTTCTTCTTATCCTTCTTACCCCATGAAGAGAAGAAGTCGTCGTCTCCAGTATTCTCGACCGGGTCTGGTACAGCCGGAGGCGAGTCGCCGATGTCGATGAGGTCACTGGCACCCTTCTTCTTCTTGTCTTTCTTCGAAGTGCTGCCCCAGGTGTCCCACATGTCATCCTTGGGCTCCTCCTTGGCTGGTTCCTCCTTCGGCGGATCATCAAAGATAGAACCCTTCTTCTTCTTCTTGTCCTTCTTAGAGGTGACAGCGCCCCAGAAGTCGTCTTCGGCAGGCTTCGGTTCTTCCGGTGGTGGTGGTGGCGGTGGCTCTTCCTCTTTCTTCTTCTTCTTGTCCTTTTTGGTACCGAAACTGCCCCAAAAGTCGTCGTCTTCTTCTTTTTTGGGCTCAGGAACTGGCTCGAGTTCAGGCTCTGGAATGACCTCCTCGACACCCTTCTTTTTCTTCTTCTTGTCCTTCTTCGAGGTCACAGCTCCCCAGATGTCTTCTTCCTCTTTCTTGGGTTCGGGCTCGGGTTCAGGTTCAGGCTCTGGGATCGGGTCCGGCTCGGCCAGCTTGCCCTTCTTTTTCTTGTCCTTTTTAGAGGTTACGGCGCCCCAGAAGTCATCCTCAGCTGGCTTTACTTCTTCCACAACTGGCTCAGGAGCGGGCTCTGGCGTCGGTTCCGGATCGTCCCATAATGAGCCCTTCTTCTTCTTCTTGTCCTTCTTAGCAGCAGCCTTGCCGAAACCCCATATGTCGTCGTCTTTCTTCTCCGGCTCTGGCTCTGGCTCGGGCTCCTTTGGCGGCTCTGGTTCCGGCTCAGGCTCAGGATCTTTGCCTTTCTTCTTCTTCTTGTCCTTTTTGCTGACCGGGGCACCCCAGCCGAAGTCGTCATCAGCTGGCGGCGGATCAGGTTCCGACGCCGGTGGAGGGGGCTCGGGCACTTCTTCGACGACGCCCTTCTTCTTCTTCTTATCTTTCTTAGAAGTGACTGCGCCCCAGAAGTCGTCCTCTTCCTTCTTGGGCTCAGGCTCGGGTTCGGGCTCTGGAATCGGATCTGGCTCAGCCGCCTTACCCTTCTTCTTCTTGTCCTTCTTAGAAGTCGACCAGGAGCCCCACATGTCCTCTTCCTCCTTCTTCTCGGGCTCGGGTGCAGGTTCAGGCTCAGGGCTGGCGAAGTCGTCCAGGGCGCTCTTCTTTTTCTTCTTGTCTTTCTTCGATGTGCCCCAGGTATCCCAAGTGTCGTCCTCTTCCTTCTTCTCGGGCTCGGGCTCGGGCGCCGGGGTGGGCTCTTCCACTGGATCATCGAAAGAGAAGGTGTTCTTCTTCTTTTTCTTGTCCTTCTTGGATGTAGTAGAGGTAAACCAGTCGTCCTCCGGCGGCGCAGCAGGGGCTGGTGGAGGTGGTTCTTCCTCGACCTTCTTGCCCTTCTTCTTGGTAGTAGCGAAGCCCCAGGGATCGTCTGCTGGTTCTTCTTTCTTCTCCTCCTCGGGCTCAAGCTCGGGATCCCACATACTGTTCTTTTTCTTTTTCTTGTCTTTCTTAGAGACAGCAGTGAAGAAGTCATCCTCCTTTGGCGCCTCAGCTTTGGGTTCCTCCTCGGCCTCGTCTAGTGCACCAAATGAGAACGTCGTCTTGTCCTTCTTCTTGGGCTTGGGTCGATTGATGCTCCAAGGGTTCGACTCGGCTTCCTCTTTGGGGGCTTCTTCTGGAGCAGCATCTCCTCCACCGCCCGCTCCAGACCAATCCCACCCAGTGCCGCCTCCCGAACCCCCTGTATTCCATTTCGTACCCCACGACCCGAAACTATTCTTAGTATCGGTCGTGCCGAAGTCCACATCGAGCTTGCCACTTGTGTCATCGCCAAGCTTGATCTCGTGGAAGGCATCGCCGCCGAAATCGCCGCCAGCGCTAGGTGCTTCAGGCTCATCGAGAAGGCCACCCTTCTTCTTCTTCTTCTTTGATTTCGCTGGTGCGAAGCCCCATTCGTCGTCAGGGTCAGCGGCAGGTTCATCCTTCTTGTCGTCGCCATCACCATCACCGGCGCCCGTATCACCGGCGCCAGCATCTCCGCCGCCGGCGCTGCCGTCACCACCGCCGTTGTTGTCGCCCTCGCCTTCCTTCTTGTCGCCATCGTCATCGTTCCATTTGTTCGCCGCAGCGGCCTTCTGAGCGGCAGTTTTTCTTCTTCTTTGCCGCCTCATAGAAGCCTACTTCCGACTGGAGATCGACTTCGATGGTGGCTGAGGGATCCCGGAACAAATCATCGCTTGACTTATGTTTGAAGGATGGCTCGGATGAGATGGGGGAGGGCGCATCAGGCGTCAACGGCATCATGACCCGGGCGCAATAGTCATGATGCGCAGGATCAATCGTCTCGGGAGATACGATGGCTGGGTCGGGGTCGGAGGAAAGGCCTCGGGGTCGACTCGGAGACCAGCTAGGAGTGACGAGGGGGCGTTCAATAGCACGTTGATGTGAAGTGTGCAGTGACGTCGAGTTCGATGAAGATGAGCTCTGGTTATTATGTTAGAAAACTTAATCCAGTGATAGGATGAGTCCACGCCAGGCCCGAAATAATAGGAAACGTCTAAGATCGACTGGACCGAGGGCTCACGCCTTCCGAGGACGGGAGTAGCCGTCAAACTCGTTCACAAGCCCAGAAACCCGTTCCCACTCCCCGTTGCCGGTTCGGCGCGAACAAGTGTAGCGCTGAACCCAGCCACCGGTCCAAGAGGGTGGGTGGCAACGAGAGAGAATAGCAGCTGAGCTTATCACCAAGCTAGAGCCCGGTGCAAACACCTAAACAGACAAGCACGGTACGAACATATTGACTGACCTCATTAACGCATCTGCTGGCGACCCATGCCTTTGCGATAACGCTCAGGCGGGCGCGAAGCCAGCGCTCATCCAACCCAGTCACATAGCGCCGTGTCGTCGAGACGAGTTCGCTTCCTCTCCAGCTTTCTGTGAAGGCCAAAACCTCGGCCGCGGCCATTGTGGGAGTTGGAGCTGGTAGCGTTGCAAACCGTTGTCAAACTCATGGAAGCTGGCGGGGGCAGCACGAAAGGCCGAAGGGGTTGCGAAAAGAGCGTGAGGTCGTGAGCGATTTGGATGGAAGTGTCTCTTGTCTGGCACACACAATCGAAGGTGCGTGACAGTGAAAAGACTCGGGATTGGAGGTTTAGGTGAGAGGAGGTAGTTCTGGCGGTGAGAGTGGTAGCGAGAGTCGGTCCTGGGTAGGACAAAGATGGCAGGGCAAAAAGAGAGACCTCGTTTGCCGCTGCGAGTCGTTCGAGGAGGGTTTGAGGATCTTCTCAAAAAGCTGTGAGAAGAATTAGAGAAAAATCACAGCCGAGCCTGGGATCAGAGGGAGAGACCAGAAGAAGGGCAAGAAAAAAGAAGGCTAAGAAAGCGGGCAGACAGGGAAGCGGCGACGGGGGTGGGAGGGATACCTTACCTTTAGTGACATGGACCGGGGGGTGTCGATGGTTTGATGGTTGGCGGTGGAGGAGAACGGAGGCGCAAGAACAGGGCCCTTGCAGGGGTCAGAGGCAATGTTTCAGAGGGAGGAATGACGACGGTGATGTGATGCCGAGGGGTTGTTTTAATTGATTCGAGCGATGTCAGGGAGAGGCAATCGCAGTCGTCGAGGTATGTGCTGATCGTTTTGGTGATGGTGTTTGTTTCTCTGCTCTCTGCCAGTGAGCACCTCTCTACTGCTGTAGTGAGTGCGGGTAGCGGTATTGCTGCTCTTCAGCGGCGTCGTGTAGTGACACACAGGCAAGTATCAGCGACAGAAGAGAGCCAACCCAGCTGACTTCCCTCGTATCTACTTCCCCCTTTCCCTCTTCTTTTCACTTGATCAGCTGCAAAGTCGAGAAATTCATAAGAAGAAGAAGTTTTGCTACCTACCACCACAGCTGCTCCGCGTCGAGATTGGTGGTGATGTAGCCAGCCCGCCAGCCAATGTTCACAGCATCCCCGCCCTGGCGTGGATCATAGGTAGGTTGGCCGTCGCACCAGGCGAGATAGAGAGACCACACAAGGCGTCGAATCAACAAGAGGCGAATCAGAGGACACAACGCAAAAGGGGATGTCACTCAAAAGGGGAGGTTGCAGAGGACAAATATGTATGTGATAGGGGAAGGAGAGTGAAGAGGAGGGAAGCCCATCACAGGGTGTGGACTTGTTAATGGGTTTATGCGATAGACAAACAGCCAACCCGAGCGATTATGTTTATTCTCCTTCTGATTGATCCGAAGAACACAGCCAGGATAGACCTACTTGACAGATCCATTTCTTGCCACGCGACAAGGCCGTAACGCATTGTTGAGTCTCCTCTTGGGCGGCACGCATGGACACTATCGGCGCAGCATACAGGTCCCAATTACCTACAGCTATTCTCTGGCGATACCCTCACCCCTCAGTGGCATCCAGCTCTGTCTGCTCTGCATAGCTTGCCCATATCTTTCTCTGTATTGTCGCATCGTCAGTTCATGTCACCAGACCGAGTCTCGCTCCTCTGTCTCTCTCACACACCCCTTGCGGCAAGCAACTGGTCAGCAACTGTCCACTCCCCGGCCTTGCCAGCCCACCCTCGGGCATTCTCTCCTACCAATCACCACGCGCATCTCGCATCGTCCATTATGGTTCCCACTTGGCCAACCGCGACATGCGCCTGTGCATTTATCTCTCTCGGTGTTCTGGGTAGCACAGGATAGCGCATTTCGGGTCTACGCACCTTGCTGCGGCATGCGGCAGATGCCTGTCACGGGAGAGCTACCCAGTGAACATGATCCCATCACGCGGGGTCCTTGCTTCAGGTTTGTTTCCCATTTCTCGCTGCGAACCTTGCTGAACTCGTGTGTGCAGTGAAATTCCAACTGAGACATGCAATGTTGTGTATCAATCACCCCTACCTGGTCTTGTGCCCTTATCCGGACCCTGGCCGTTGCTCAATCCATCAACTCGATATCCGTCGCAACATACCACTGCACCCTCACTGCACAACGAGACCGAGAGACGTATTCGTACGCGAAGACAATATGCAAAACAATGAACTGGCGCAAAGGGTAGGGTAGCGATACAGCAATAGACATGCATCCAACTGGGCCGCCATGCGCCATCTCGCATGTAACTCAGCTGAGGTACCTAAGCCAGTCGAGTGCAGCTTGCTGAATCGAGGTTTGAGATCAAAAGCCCGTCCAATCGTCCGCCCCATGAATCGCCTTGCTTTACAGTGGGAACAGGCCAGGGCCGTCGCGGGAGCTAGGACGTCCCAGCGTGGTCGGTGGCCCATAATCTCCATATTCCAGCGCACGATGATGCTGATTGCCGGGAGGGAAAAGTCCATGTCGGGGATCGGGCAAGTCGACAGTACTTGACCACGGCTGTAAAACACCACTGAAGTAGAAGTACCACTTACTACGTCGACCGCCTTCCGTATCCTCTTCACCGCCTTTCCTCCTCACGCACGACCTCTAAACTAAGACGACGCCCCAGCAACGCCAGTCCCCCAGCCTCGGAGATCCTCAAGCATCAAAGATCGCCCTGCAGAATTTTTTTGCCCTTGTCTGGTCGTCCCTGCGAAGCCTTCCTCCCTTGAGCTGTCATCATGCCAACATGCGAGCCTCTCCTGCACTGCAACTGCGCGACACGGCCCGTGTCGAGCCGATCGCCTCCCGCTCACGCAGCCCCCTTGCTGGCGGTCAAGCCCAAGCCCGACTCCATCTCCCAGGGTGCCACTATCGTGAACATTGGCTTCGTCATCCCGGGACCCTCCGCCTCCGCTCCAGTCTAGGCCAGCCGGTTTGCTAGTAGGGCTGGTCTGAAAGCGGCTGTTTTTGTCTGGCCTTTGTGTATGTCTCCATCTGCACAATCCCATTTTGGCTCGGCTAGCCTGCATGCACCACATGTACATGTCGATGTTGCTGTTCGGATACCCTCTTTTTTCCTGACTTGCGCGGTTTCTTGCGGGATGCATTGGCGCCTAAGAAAAGTTCCTGCTGCGTGCCATCGTCTTAGATTCGTGGAATCTTCTGACAGATTCTATGTCGCGTGTCAAGATGGGCCAAAGCGATTTTGTGAGCTGATGGCCGTCACCGTAGCTGTCATAAGTCATGTCTTCGGCTCGTTACTTCCGAAGCAATCGCCGGCTTCCAGTCTAACTGCACCAACCACTTTCGAAGACCGAGCAATGGCTTCATTGTAGGTTCTTCCGGCGATGGGTTGCTCGAGATCTGAGATAGCCGGCAATCGTCCCGTTGAGGGGGTGGTAGGTGCACCTGTGTAAGGTCTGTCACGTGCGAGGAGAGGCATCAACATCACCTCAAATGTCAAGACGCACGACGCAGGAGCACTCCCAAGATCTGATACGATGCCACTAATGTGTCGATTGGGGGCCACGGCAAGTGCCAAGTTGCATCGCGGTCACGGTACACATGACAGCGACCAAATCAGCATCGGATGGAAACCGCTACAATAACGAAGAGTGGTGCTTAAAAGCCACGGCGGAGCGACCCAAAGCGGGCACCACCCATCATGGGCGTTGAGGGCCAAAGCAATATCTGACAGATGGTATGAGGGCCGGTGAGTTTTATTTTAGTTCCTGACAGCCACCGCCTTAGTTGGGCCACCAAATCTGTAAGCTTTCGGGAAGGTTGTGCGCAGTCCATCATCTCACGCAGTGAGACTGTGGTCGTTCAGCATCGACGCCATCGACTCTAAGAACTAACCAAGTGAACAATGGCAAGGTGCTTGCTTGAAGATAGGTAAGGGGTCTGAGATAAGCTGCGAGCCGTTGACCCGCAGAGATGATAACGAGGGGAAGGCGGGGTTGGGTCCCTAGGCACAGTCAGATGCAGCAAGTGCAGTGCGAATCGGCAATTGCCGCCTGTGGCGTGCCTCCGGAGATGGTCGATAGATGAATTCATCAACACTGCAATGCTCATCTCCCGCTGCATTTTAGGCAGCATGCGCAACTCGTTTTCGCATTTTCGTTTTGTTCTGTCTCACTGTGCCATGGACTCACCTTTCCTTCGCTTCACTTGCCTCATTGACATGCTCCCCCTTCCTGGGTAGTATTGCCTCTTACCCGTACCCGCGTATTGCCATCACTATCCGGCCTGGAGTGCGGTGCCCCTCGAAACAGCGGCCGTTGCCCTTTTCCGGAATCCCTCATTTCAACCAACTCACGTGCGTGTAGCTCTCTGGGCGTGAGGGCAAATGATTATCACATCTGCCGGGATTAATCCAAGGCGTGTTCTGCATATCATGTCTACTCAAACTCAAAAACCCATCGTCTGTCCTACTTGACGTCGTCTCGGCCCATTTTCCATCATCGCATCCAGATTGGGGATCGTTGCTATTTAGCGCGTGGACTACGGCTCCTTTCCTCCTGCTGCAGTACAACCTGCTCACGCCCCGTCCTCTACCGCCTCCTTGATTCGCGAGCGTGTGATACCGTGCGCGTTCTTTTTTTGTTCAATTACTCCTCTACCTTCTGCATTCTCAACCTCACCATTGGTCTTGACTGGCTCAATCGATCTCATCAATCTCGTCAGTCTCCACATCAGCTCACGTCTCTCGATTGTCCCGTTGCACCGACGGTGGGCCGAGTGGACAGGTCTGTTGGCTCGTTACAGGCACCTCAGTCTAACCTGACTAGACTTGGCTTCACCTCTGACGTCTCGCGTCGTCGCATTTCCTCGTCACTGCGCAAACACTCTCCACTGCGCTTTCTCCTCTCAATTCAAAATCGCAGCTGGCGCAAGGGCTTCTTTCATCGCTTGCTCTGATCAATCGCCCGTTCTCTCAACGCGACCGTTCGGGGTTCTGTCGAACATGTACTGCGACATCCACAGTCACAACTCCGCCACATCACGATAGCCCAGTGCAAGCACTACAATCGATTCCCAGGTTGTCACTACTCTACATCTCTACAGCGCTCAGGGCATGCGCCATTCTTTCCGACGATGAGGGTTCAACGGCAATACAACATCTCGGTTCCCATCCCTCCCTCCGTTCCTCCCTCCCTCGTC
>WNLN01000514.1:0-13432 GCA_021347865.1 Sarocladiaceae sp. CBMAI 1973
ACTGTGTAGATTGATGAGCTCATGGCTGCCGTGGACGAATGGATCCCTACCCCCGAGCGTGATCTCGACAAGCCTTTCCTCATGTCCGTCGAGGATGTCTTCTCCATCGCTGGCCGTGGAACCGTCGTCTCTGGCCGTGTTGAGCGTGGTACTCTCAAGCGCGATGAGGAAGTCGAGCTCGTTGGCAAGGGTGTTGATCCCATCAAGACCAAGGTCACTGATATCGAGACTTTCAAGAAGTCCTGTGAGGAGGCTCAGGCCGGTGACAACTCTGGTCTCCTTGTCCGTGGCGTTCGTCGTGAGGACGTTCGCCGTGGCATGGTCATCGCTAAGCCTGGCACCGTCAAGTCCCACACTCAGTTCCTTGCTTCCCTCTACGTTCTTTCCAAGGAGGAGGGTGGTCGCCACACTGGTTTCGGCGAGCACTACCGTCCTCAGCTTTACCTCCGCACCTCCGATGAGTCCATTGACCTGACCTTCCCCGAGGGTACTGAGGATGCTTCATCTAAGATTGTCATGCCTGGTGACAACGTTGAGATGGTCATCACCATGACTCACCCCAACGCCATCGAGGCTGGCCAGCGCTTCAACATCCGTGAGGGTGGTCGCACCGTTGCTACCGGTCTTGCAACCCGTATCATCAAGTAAGCGAAGGAGTGATGAGCTCGGGAGTAATACCAGCTGTCTGAGCTACAGCATCAAGACACTGAAAAGGTGGGCAATGTCGCCGTCCGCTATGGCGCGGGGGGGGATATATGTCTTACATGTATATGTACAACTGAAGATGGTGACCTTGGCCGCTGAGCATGTGATAGCTCAGTCAAGGCAAGGAGCACCTTGATCTCCACTCTGCTTCTTCACATGTCACGTTATATGTACTTTAGACAAATAGAGGGAGCAGCCTGAAAATGTACAACATTACACGTCATGACTTTCTCCTACGACATGATGAGGCAGCGCTATTGTAACACCACGCCGCTTAGGGATCTCAATTGTTAGGTTGGTATCGGGCGCCTTGATCGCTTTTGAGGTCGAAGCGCAAGAAGATAGCAAGTGAGATAGGAATACAATAGTAAGTAGAATATGAAGTAAAGTAGGAAGAGAAATAGTAGGTAAGATAAGTAGTAATATAGTAAGTAGCAGAGTTATACTTCTTCAACATTCTAACTAAAGTAATAGTGAAGAACCAAGCCAGCAATCAACATCTCTGAACAGTATAGAAGGTGTTCTGGCACAGCCTCAGATCAACACGGAGACATCTAATGTGGCCACTTCTTCCGAGACAGGTTTAGTCTGACGAATTGATTGCGATAAGAAGTCGGCTGTGATGCTCAGAATTTCGAAAATGGGCACGAGCAGCACATGTCACAACAAGAGATCGAACGATGTTTGAGAGTAAGGTCCAATAGAATGGTATTTGTCAATCCTCGAGGGACGGTTCATCAGATGGACCATCGATCTCAAAACCAAGCAAGCCATTAAACTCCGGTTCCAAACGGCCGCCATCCGAGTGCTCGTTTCGATGCCAGTCCATGACCGGCGCCGCTCTGGCCGGGGTCATGTATTCCGTTCCATCGCTTCCAACGTCCCCTTTTCGTCGTCGACACGTGGTTTCCGGGTTTCGTTTAACGGTACTGTATGGCAAACTGAATTAGCCACAGATTCTTCTCGCCGGATATGGAGCCGCATCGGCCTAAATTCCTGCTCACCTTGTTGAAGCCAATGTCCTTGGCCTTCTCACGGAAGCACTGACGGCACAGGTTGAGGTCGTACTTGCGGATGAGACCAGCAGTGTGCTTGCAGACGCGGCTATAAATTCCCAGCGTTAGCCAATCCTCACTTTTCGCATATGCCCCTCGATGTCCAGCGAAGCTCATCGAGCCATTTCGGGCGAGTTCGATCGGGGAGAAAATCGGGTGTATCGTACCAGCTGCGAGAGCCCTTGCCGTAGTTTCGCGGGCGCGAGTTCCAGACGCTTTCGTGAGACATGATTGCGGTGTTGTGGCGGAAGAAAAGGCCGGAGTCGAGGATTTCGCGAATGGTTTGACGTTCGCTAAGAATTTGTGGACGACCAATGCTGTTAGGGTTGCCCGAAAAAATCGGATCACGTGTGTGCGTACACCAGCCACATTGTGGCTGGTGCGAAGCTCGCGTGGGGCAAGGGATGATCGGTCCCCGCCACCCCGTTGACGAGCAACCATCTCTAGCTGTCTGAAACCTGGCTTCTACAGTCAACGATCTGTCGATTTCTAATAACAGATCAAATCACTTTCTCATCCCATAAGCATCGATCAGACTCGGAAATTTATCTACACAATATCTACATCATCCGCGATAATCAGAAACAAGAACCGCCGTCATGGTTCTCATCAAGAGCTTCATGCTCGCCGCCCTGGCCGCGACTGCCACAGCCAAGTCAGCCGTCTTGGACTTGATTCCCGACAACTTCGACAAGGTTGTCTATGAGTCCGGCAAGCCCACCTTTGTCGAGTTCTTCGCTCCTTGGTGTGGTCACTGCAAGAAGCTCGCTCCCGTCTGGGAGGAGCTTGCCACCTCTCTAGAGAGCCAGAAGGACAAGATCCAGATCGCCAAGATCGACGCAGACGCAGAGCGGTCTCTCGGAAAAAGATTCGGTGTCGGAGGTTTCCCTACCCTCAAGTTCTTCGATGGCAAGAACAAGGATCCTCAAGAGTACAACTCCGGACGTGATCTGGAGAGCCTGACCGCCTTCATCGAGGAGAAGACTGGCATCAAGCCTAAGAAGAAGCTTGAAATGCCCAGCAGCATTCAGATGCTTACTGACAAGAGCTTCGAAGAGCTTGTTGGCAGCGACAAGAACGTCTTGGTGGCTTTCACTGCGCCGTGGTGCGGACGTAAGCGAACCATACTCTCACCGACCTTTGTGTAGCCTACTGACGCTGTGCATAGACTGCAAGAACCTTGCCCCTACCTGGGAGCTCGTAGCCACCGACTTTGCGAACGACGAGAACGTGGTGATTGCCAAGGTCGATGTCGAGTCAGGAAACAACAAGGCTGTGGCTAAGGATCAGGGCGTCACTGGCTACCCTACCATCCTCTGGTTCCCTGCTGGCAGCAAGGAGGGTGAGAAGTACAAGGGTGGTCGCACCGAGGAGAAGTTCCTCGAGTTCGTGAACCAGAACGCTGGCACTCACCGTGTCCCTGGCGGCGAGCTCGACACTACTGCTGGCACGATCGAGGCGCTTGACACCGTTGTGGCCAAGCTCACCGGCTCCAACATTGCCGATATTGGCGCTGAGGTCCAGACCCAGGCTGAGGCTCTGAAGGACTCTGCCCAGTACAAGTACGCTGAGTACTACGTCAAGGTCTTCGACAAGCTGAGCAACAGCGACGGCTACGCTGCCAAGGAGCTTGCTCGCCTCGATGGCATCCTCACCAAGGGCGGTCTCGCTCCCGCCAAGCGTGACGAGATTAAGCTCAAGACCAACGTCCTCCGCAAGTTCATCCTGGACGCTGCCGAGAAGGTCGAGGAGAAGGCCGAGGAGATTAAAGATGAGCTATGATCTAGTTACCTATACTTAGAGCTACCGGATCTGTCATGAAGTACACGAAGATGTTTGGATGGCGCTACGGGGTCGTCCAAGTATGTATAGAACCATAAAAATGAAGTCAAAAGCGTTGATCATTGGTGTCACAGTCAAACTGTCTCCTACTTAGATCCTCCCTCTTTCTCCTTGTTCTCTTGCAATGCTGCCTCCAAAGTGTCTATCCTCCGCGACATCTCATCCACTAATACAACCGAGTCAGAAGGAGGGCTTTGCAAGCTATTCCGCATGATGATGGGTCTTGACTTACTCTTTGCGAAGATCTCGGATGATACTCCGGCAAACTTGCTCGAAAGCGAATTTAGAAGTTCTTCGACAGCAGCTGTGACATCGGCATTGACGTCTTCTGTAGACTTTTGGATTTCGTGAGCTTGGTTCAGCCTTGGAAGCGGTCACGATGGGATGGGATCTTGTGGGTTTCGCTCACGTTTGGCTGGCTCGAGCTCGCGTCGTTGGGGTTGTTGGAGGACATTCTTACAGCCCTTAATATAGTGTAGTGACTTCACGCCGTTCAGTGAGAATCCCTGAGCCAGATGAACTCTGATACTTATCCAGGTACAACGGCGCAAGAGCTTATGATGACTCTGTTTGGCGTAGCTGAGGACAGCATAGGGAGAGAGACCTGGGGGTGTGCAGCTTGATGTCGAGGATGCGTTGCCCCACATGCAGCTGCGACCACTTTCGACAGCTCCAGGTGCCCCTGCGCTCTCTTGCGCGGCCACCCCATTCTCAACATCGACTTCATCGCGGACTTTCTCGACATCAGGACATGTCTACGAGAACGGTGTCCCATCACTTCCGACAGCGATGATACAGCGGTGATATTGCGTCTCTGCAGACGCCAGCTTTTCGACCGCCAACATGCCCCAAGTGCGCAGACCTCCGATTCCGGCCGTCGTCTTCTTCTTCTTCGTTATCTGGCTTTTTATCCCTGGTGACGAGATACCAGGCCAAGATCTCCTGCTATCGGAAGTTGCTGAATATCGTCTGGCGCGATATCATGACGCGCTCGATGTACTCAATCAGACGCGATGGGGCGACTTCACACCCCAAACAGGCTCAGAACCGGATGCTGGAGTAGGGCACGGCTTCCTAAATTTAACGGGATTTCGCGGAGACAAGGATGGTTTTATCTGGGAAGACCTTGATTTCTTCCGCGCAAAGAGCTCAGCGCTCAGCCATTACGCTGTCCCACCTATCGATGGGCAGCAACTATGGGACGTGGCAGCTGGCGAGGCTATGTGGACGAACGTCTCGGGTATAGTCCAAGGCGATTGGGTTCGCAAGCCTGGGTCAATGACGAAGACATACGACGAGTACAACCTTACCGACAGCGCTCCAGGTCTCGAATGGATGGGCGACAAGGCCGACTGGGCTCGCAATATTACAGGCAACTCTGGCAATATCCTGCTCAGGGTCGATGGCAATAAGACGATCGAGATATACGAGCAGCTGGCTGTCGACGATGCTCCATTGGGAGGCGGTATGATTCGTAACATCAAAGGCACAGCGACAATCGAGGACACAACTGGATCAGGACATGTGTGGGAGATGCGGCTTTGGGGCGTTCACTGGCCACGCCAGGGCGTCATCATCATGACGACGACAAGCGAGAAGTTTGAAGGCATATTCGGACTTCCTCATCTGACTCCAAGCGCCGACTTTTTCCAATCAAGTCAACGACTTCTTAATTCGACATTGGCTGGCGTTGTGGCGCGGAAGGAGGACAACGTGCTTCTCGACCCAAACATGCCGTGGAATTCGGACATCGACAATCCCATGTACTCGCAATATCCCTCTCCGCATTGCGAATTCATAGTCTATGCACAGGTCCATCCGCCACTATCGCAAAGTCCTGACTTGAGCCACATCGAATCGGAGCGCATTATCAATGCAATAGAGTCAGAGCTGGAGCATCCCTTGGGTGCCCCTATCGAGAAGGTTCCGCGCCTCCGTATGTCGACAGTCATATACTCCCCTGATTGCGGATTCTTCCTGGAATCAAAGGGACCTCCAGAATACCCTCCTGGCCAGACCCAACACCTTGTGGGTTTGCTAGATGATGTTCACGTACACCACATCAAGACATGGCTCCTTATGTTCGCGCTGGTCGTGTCAGGCCAGGTCTTTCTTCTGAAAGATCAGATGAAGGAGACATTCACACCATCGACTATGGGGCGGGTCAGCTTCTGGACAACCAGCATTATGGTTGTGGTAGATGGCATGACTTTCTTGGCTGCTGCTACTTGGGTATCTGAGGCAGCGTCCACCTTCCTGCCTACTTTGGCTCTCATGTTTTCGGCTTTCTTGTCCATGACAATCGGAGGCAGTTTCTTGGGCAAGATTCATGAGGTTCAGCTCCCTGAGAGCCGCAATCGTCGAGCTGCAGAACGAACATCAGGAAACACAAACAACACAAATACGCCTTCTGCCGAAGCTGGGAACGCAACGCCCGAGCCAGGCGCTTCTCTGCTTCCTGGACCAGTCACTGCACAGCGGAGCCCACAGTCCGTGTCGTTGCCGCCGGATCAAAACGGCGATGCCTCAGCCGCAGCAAATGGTGCGTCATCTGTGCCAGATGTAGCTCAGACCGGTACAGAAGAGCCAACACCACCACAAACCCCGAGACAGGCTTTCCAGGACATCATTGTTCGCTACATCTTCACAGGGCTCTGTTTGAGTGCGCTTGCGGTCTCTTCAACGACTTGGTATCCCGCTCTTCGCTCCATATTCTTCAACTTTTGCGCGTTCTGCTACCTTTCGCTTTGGATACCGCAAATCCATCGCAACGTCATTCGCAATTGTCGTCGCGCACTGCGGTGGCGCTTTGTCGTTGGACAATCGCTCTTACGACTGCTTCCAATTGCCTATTTCTGGGTGTACAAAGGGAACTTTCTCTTCGCAGCTATAGACCGCCGTGCTTTTGCAGCACTCAGTGGCTGGTTGTGGATCCAGCTGTTCGTACTTGCGGCTCAGGATGTGGTAGGACCCCGATTCGGAGTGCCTACAGGCTGGGCACCCGAGGCGTGGGACTACCATCCTGTGCTGAAAGAGGACAACATTGAGGCTGGAGGCCTACCAATCGGTCTAGTTGCAGATGATAATCCTGGGTTCGACCGGTCACGCGAAAGCGGTGAAGACCCGGACAAAAGGAGGAGCTCGGCTCGCGTAATCGACTGCGCCATCTGCAGAGAGGTTCTCGAGGTTCCAGTCATTAATGCTGGAGATGAGACAACCAGCGTCGCCAATGCATTTGCGAGAAGAATGTATATGGTAACACCTTGTCGTCACATATTCCACACGGATTGTTTGGAAGGGTGGATGAAGTTTCGGCTTCAATGTCCGATTTGTAGAGAAGAACTGCCACCCCTTTGAAGGGTGGTTTGTATGGGATAGACCACGAGTCATTTGTATATCACTAGCTATGCAGCAATATCATATTTCATGCCACTCCTCCTGTGATTGTGTCGGCCGCATGTGAACGAAATGTTTGACGATCTTGAGGTGTAGGTATTTCATGTTGATAATTTACTCTACAGTGGTCGAATTCACGGTTTCTAGATATGTACACGTGACTGTGTCTGGCTGCAGGTTATATTCCAGATCACCACGTTATCTGTGTAGCGCGATATCGTGGATCGGGCATTCCCTCATCAACATTTCTCGTCCCAACCACGACATTCGCCCATCGAGCCCGCAAATCAAAATCAATAGATTTGATCATGACTCTTCTCTCAGGAGGCACACCAACATATGTCTCGATCGAGGGAGGTGACGCTGGAAGCTGAGGATTCCCGAAGGCTGTATCTGACAACGGCGTTTCCTCCACTGTCATAACCCAGTGAGCAATTCGAGCAGTCAGGTCACCGTCCCACATGCCTTCGCGTCTCGAGCAGGACCTCAGAAGCTCGATAGCCTGGCGGCGAACGTGGCGATGTCGACACTTTGTTGCTACCACAAAAAGGGGCGCGACAATGCCCAGGTCCATACTGAAGGTGGGTTTGATATGGCAGGCAGAAAAGACTCGTGACTCAATGTAATCAGGAGGCGGATGCCGTTGATGTGGGCAAAATGCAGACTCAGCCTGGCATGCTGCCACGCCCAGTGCATCCTCTTCTCGAACGATCTCGATTCCGAGATCCACAACGGCTCGACAGACGCTCAGATATTGGTCAAATACGAGCTCATTGCTGCTGAACTGGATTGCGCTAATCATCGCTGCGGTGAGATGCGCCATCTGCAGCACTGCAATACCGGCTCGTTCTCGTCTGCTGACATGGGGCTTAGTTCGAGACTTGAGGAGGGGGGCGAAAGCCTGAGCCCAAGAGGCAAGCTGCTCTTTGAAAGACGCAATTGCTCGCATCCATGCTTCGGGCATGACCATCCGCGACATGGCTCTCGGACGAATATTCATAGACTCTTGCAGTCTGACCAGCCGCTCGTTTAATCGATCGTGGGCCACACGTGCTTCATCGAGATTTGCGAAGGCCCGTGGAGGTTCTGGTCCTCCCGAGGAAGACGCCGGATTGCTCTGGTATCCAGCGCCGGGGCTCGAATGCGCAGAGTAGGGGTCTGTGTCGAGTTCGGCTTGCTGCTGTTGCTCTCTTGTTCGTTGCAGGCGAGCTTGGTGCTGAGCAGGTGATGTGAACCTGACAACATAAGGTTCAGGGAAGTGGAAGCCGAGGTCATAAGATTTTGCTTGGATTGCTAGGCGCATAAAGATGATCGTAAGTTCCTCCTCGACAGTGTCAGTGGCCACACCATACGCTGGCAACCTTTCTGCGGTTCTGATTCTCTCATGTAGGTCCAGACCATTCTGGATCTGGACGATGGCCTGTCGGTGGTCTCCAATAAAGGAGTCAAAAGTCGCAAGGAGAACACTGGCCATGAGCTGTGTTCTCAACGAGTTCTGGCTAGCATCTCTCATCGCCATCATGGCATTACATGCCTCTGAGTACTGCCGAACAGCAACCTGCCAATGTCTGAGTTGCTCTCCTGGCTCTCTTGGGGACTCTGAAGAAGTACTCGAGTTTCCCCACGAATGTACCCAAGTCTTGTATAAAGCCCCGAGAGCAATGGCGGCATGTCGAATCGCCGGCTCAGTGTGGCTGGCTTCGAGAACCCTCTCCTTGAAAAACACAGAATCGAAAAAGCCAGAGAGATCGCCTGCTGTCTGCTCCTGGAAGATCTGAAAGTAGAAGCCATCTGTTCCCACAAGAGGCAGAGGTGCTGGTGGTGGAGGGACGGAAGATGATGAGGAGGACGCTTCAGGAGCCGGGCTGGATGTAGAGGATCCAGGGGCACGACGGCTCCCTCGCCGAGGCGGGAGCGTCACTTCTCTGCTGAGAAACCTCGGCCCTGAAGGTTCGTTGCTAGCTGGTACATTCGGACTGGAAGCTACTGCCAGCAGAGAAGCTGGAGACGGGGCTGGAGAAGAATTTGAAGCCAGAGGCCTGGGGGCAATCCTGACTTCGTACTCAGGTCTGGCGTTGCGAGGAGGAGGCGGGTATCCTGTGCAGACCTTCTTGCCTTTGATGCATTGTGTGCAACTTGGACGAGCTTCGTCACACTTGATTCTTCTTTGTCTGCAACGAGAGGAAAAGCACACGTCAGTCATCATTTTGGTTTGAACACCTTGGACAAGGTGGCCACTCGGTGCAAGCGATGTGACTCGAGATGCTACTATCACCGGCAGCTCCCGAGCACGAGCAAACACGAGCAAACACCATATTGGATTAGGTACTCACTTGCAGTTGGAACAGCCAGTTTTCACCTTTGGACGGCTCCTGCGTCCTCGCCTGGCCGTCTGTCCATCGTCTGATCTCCCAGAAGCCTCGCTGAGAGTTCTGTCAGTGCCTTTGCTGGAAGCCCGTGATGAGGAATCATCTGGCCTCGGAGAGTCTGAAGGCATAAGAAATGATAGATCAAATGGATGTCATGAGCCTGTGCGCTCGAAAAGCATCTGTTGGTTGACTGAGTTGTGTCAGCTTGTCTTGACGAGAAGAACAGAATGAGACCAGAGATCATCGTCTTTACAATTGGGTGGTAACTGATACGACAGAGTCTCGCTGATCCTTTAATACAGCCTGTCCAAGCAGAGCCGCATTCGAAAACTTACAACTTCGGCTATGGTGCTCCACCACGCGGCAGGCTTCTGTCGACTAGGTGTTCCGCCCAGACAACTGCGCCTATTCCCCCCTGTCCTGTTTGAGGAGATGTCGTGCGAGATGGTGACGAGCGCAGATCAGGTCGCCGGTCAGGGGACCCGAAGGTCTCGCGACCCTTGTCAATATCGGCTGCAGCGGTGGTGAGCAGGAGAGCATAGTCAGAGAGAGTGGTTGGACTCTCCCTGTCAGATACAGTACTCGACTGGTTACCGGGGTTCGGCTCCGGGAGACGACGCCTGGCAGCTACGCGACATAAAGTGACACCGTAGACCTAGGGAGAAATGCAAGACGGTGGGAAGCGGCACAGCAAGTCATGTAGGTGGGAGACCAGCGACAGCATTCAGTCGAGGTACCTTTGGGGTAGAGTCGCTTCGGTTCACGGGGCTCGCCCGAGGTGTATGGATAGCTAGGCGTGCGCCCTATTGCGACGGCGGGCGGACGGAGAAGAACCGGGGGATCCTGAATCTTGAGTCTTGAGATTTAGTCGGGGAGATGCACGGACATGTCAGTGTCCACATTACAACGTGTATCCGTGGCAGATGCGACCTTGAATGAGCTAATAGCTGTCCGCCTAGCCGTAGTAACACGCAGCACACCCACGAACCTACAGATGCGCGAGCAAGGTCGACAAATGCAGGCAGAGTGGGAGAAGAGGGAGGCAGGGAAGAATGGGCGCATCGCATGGGATCCTGGTCACCACACACACACACACACACACACATTTGACGACTAGCGTATCAAACGACAGCCAAGCCGAACATTCGTTAAGCCCTATATCCTTATCCGTCTCGGCGGGAAAAGAAGTCGGCCGCCGTTGCAGAATAGTCAGGTCACCCCCATGACCAGACAGATCGTT
This sequence comes from Sarocladiaceae sp. CBMAI 1973, assembly GCA_021347865.1. NCBI lineage: Eukaryota > Fungi > Ascomycota > Sordariomycetes > Hypocreales > Sarocladiaceae > Sarocladiaceae sp. CBMAI 1973. Next base: position 10,608 of record WNLN01000514.1, read on the forward strand.
TTCCCTGTCTCACGAAACACTAATTAACCTCGATAGACTGAAGACCATCATCAGACCCCCAAGGACCCCGAACTCGGACTCAGACTTAGACTCTGATAATTGCGTTGGCGCTCCCCGCCAGGGGTAAACGAGTCAAGGCTAGAGCTGACAGATTGGCCAGACCACTGAGAAGATCAGAATGCTAACTCAACATAGCAGGACGATCGGCGTCCCAGTCGGGCGGAGAGTCTTTTAGCCTCCTTTAGGTTGCGATAGTGTCGACTTTGATGTCCCAGTGCCTACGAATGCGCGTCCGGTGTGGATCCTCGTCCAGGGGCTACTTTGGAACTAATTAAATGAATTTGGGCCGTTCCCTGCTCGCCATGCGCAGCACAGCCCGATTCGCAATGAGCTCGGCTTGCCTTTCCAGGGGTTTCCTTGGGCTGAGATGCAGATGCGTTTGCAGATGAGCAAACAAACTAGAAACAAGTGTGCCTCATTCGGGAGGATAACTAGGGCTGAAGTGTCTCGTCTTGGTAACGATTCTCTCACGGTGAGTATGCAGGAGGACACCCAAGACGAACTTTTGGGACTTTGGTCGCTGACATCAGACCTACACGTGCATGTCGAACTCTGATCACAGCCATTTGGATCTTTGTATGCTCGTGCTCTTGGCTCGGAGTCAGCTCGTACCTGCAAACTCACACGTGCACTGAGAGTATCTACCGCAATGCCACAACCAACATCGTACCTGCAGGATGATCCAACTGCCATCATAGACTTGGCATCCAGATTGAAGGATCCCTCAAGCTCGTAAAGTCAAGGATATCTGACGACATGTCGATGCACTCGGGCGAGAAGAACACGAACAACACCCTCAGCAAATCTATCGAGACACGACTCAGGCAGACGGTGCTATTCACGAATCAGATTCCAGGGATTGGCCAAGCTCGCCGACCATGAATTGTTTCGAGGTCGTCGGTGACCATCAGGACAGAGGTACATCAATTTACAGAGTAAGTTAGAGCGCGACCCAAATCCCTCAAGGGAGCCGGATCCTGGTCACCCCAGTTTCCCACCGTCGGCCATACCGAATCACACAACATCATCCACTGTGATCCTTTTAGTCCATCATACTCGAAACGGATCAGGTCGCCTATCATTCTCCGTCCACATCTGGCCGTTGTGTAGGGTTTACCGCCCATCATGCAAGGTACGTTTGTGGTTCTTTCAGCCCTATAAGTGGCGACGTGGTCGAGGAGGCCTGTCGGCTGATTGCATGCAATTTCATATGCGTCGGAGTCTCCGATCCTCGTCATCCTGGTCCTGAATCAATGTTTTGTCTTGGTCGGCTCCGACCTCGTCTGAGCATCACAATCTTCTCTGGAATGTCTTGTCGTGAATAGAGTTGCCTTGAGCCCCTCTCTCGAGCAGGGTCACACTCACCCTTGTGTGTGTGTCTTTCAAAGCACGTTTCGTGTTCTTTATTTAGCTTCCGCAAATCGATAGTCTCGTTCTTTAGTGGGTAGTTCCGACACGTATTAGGGTTGCATCATATAACGCCTCGAGTTCATGAAACACAAATCCTAGCAGTGCGCGTATTTCGTATCGTCTGGATCTTCCCTCGCGTCTACATTACGTGTTTACCTCTAAACAACATCTCTATACATTCAGATGACGTGGAAAAATTTCGTCCTCAGCGGTGGCTATGCTTGCCAGTCAAGCACATCCGCGGGTCAAGGACGCGAACCCCTGTCAACCCTCTCCTTGGGACGGACAGGGCTATGCTGACAAGCTTGAACCCCAAGCAATGGTTGAGCGGCCGTCGGAGCGGCCCAAATGGCACGATAGTTCAAAAGTGGATAAAATACATACCCAAGCGTGCCAATCGTACAACGTACAATCCGGTTGGTCATAGGTCCATCCATGTTCTGGCGGAGTCTTGTCCTCATCTGGGACACCGCATATGCTATCAGGAGAGCATATGCGAAGATAGGCTAGACTACCTAGTCTCCCCAGAATGATCCTGGTTCTATACCCGCAATACCTTGCATAATTTGGTTCCCATTGCCGTAGAGGTTTTCAGCTCGCTAAGGACGATCATTGGGGAGCCAGCATGGAGTATGGATCATGAGCTTGGGATTGGATACAATGCTGCTGCGCCAGATATGCTGTCTTGACTACTACATTGCAGCATCTTCAGAGTTCTTTCGAGGTCAACGCAAAATAGAACTGTATGCAGCTCATGACAGCCTATCAAGGCTGCTTCAAGACTAGACCATGTTTCTCAACTAGTGACCACGACAGCCCTACGAGACATGAAGCCGCACTTCGACCAATCTGACAGATGGGACCTGTCATATATCCGCCGATCGAGGAGGCTAGTCCAAGTCCTACATTTCCATGGAAGCAGGCCAATGGAGCATCTCAGACTCATGACCCCAGCTTGGCCAACGCCCGACTGAATCGTGTAAAACGACGCCATGTTACCCAAGCCAAACGTGCTTCCTTCTCGAGACGCTTGGAGGTACAGGGTTCATACTGATCTTGTTCCGTGTTTGTCTTGATTGCTGACTCTGCCACACTCATATGCGCATATTCACCCAACCCTCCATCAGGGATGCATGCACGCGGTTCATCTGAGCTCTCCATGTCGCTTATTATTGCCCAGCCGAGAGGAAGCAAGCCGGAACGATTCCGACAGGCAGCGGTAATATTCGAGGTGGTCTCTCAATACTACAACCAGAAGTATGGTAGGCTGTCATGAGATGGACTTCGGCCCTTTCCAAGCGGACTGCTATGTGCTGCTACCCCATCTGCAATATCTTGGAGGGCTTGTCAATAGT
>WNLN01000515.1:0-13427 GCA_021347865.1 Sarocladiaceae sp. CBMAI 1973
GTAGTAATTGATGTAGTAATTAGTTATAATAATTGTTGAAACGACATACTACAATCCTTACTATATTGGTTATTAATTACTAATAATTAATGTAGTATTTTAAATCTCTTACTTTAATTTATTGATTATTAATTACTAATAATTAATGTAGTATTTTAAATCTCTTACTTTAATTTATTGATTATTAATTACTAATAACTAATACAGTATTTTAGATCTCTTACTATAATAATATTATATTAAACTATTAGTAATTAATTACTATAAAAAGTGTAGTACTTAATCACTATATTAACTAGGATAATTAATAGTAATTACTAAATTATAACACCTATAACATAGTCTTTAGTTTAAAACTAAGTATACCTTATGAAGCGCTTTTTACAGCACTTAATGCTAGGACTTATACAATAAAAAAAGGTATGACTAATTAAGTTATAGTAGTAAGTAACTAGTATATTAATTAAGTATAGTTTTATACTATGCTAGTTAATATAGTAATTCATTACTACATTAGTATAGACTAAAGTATGTGACTTCAACAACTAATATAGTATTGAATTAGTAATAGTTAATATAGTAAGGATTGTAGTATGTGATTTTGATAATTAATGTAATTCATTTCCACCCCTGACCTTGACTACAGTGTAATTGACGGAGTGACTACAAGGATTAACTACAGTAGTCAGCATAGTTATTGCAATGTAGTGTAGGCAACCATGTGGTGTCTCAAAGTGTGGTTAATCAACTACACTGTACTTAATTAACTACGTTAACTAATGTAGTTCATTTCTCCAATAACTACACTTTGACTGCAGTGTAGTTAATGTAGTCGGTTAACTACATTAGTTTGCAGTAACTACTAGTCACAATCACAGGCCTGCCAAGTACTGTCTACATACGGATCTTTTACCCCTGACTACACTATCGTTGAAGTGTATTCATCGGAAATATAAAAGTGTGTGTAGTTAACATACTCAATCAACTACAGTGGAGTTAGTCAACGTAGTTACATGAAAAAAAAACCAGATTAGTTAGTTAGCTACACTGACCACAGTCTGTCAAACTATGGATACAAGAAACTGGACAAATGTAGTTAATGTAGGTAATTAGCCACAGTGTACTTAAATGTAGTTGAGGATCACTTAACTATACTATATGACTAGTTGCACTGTACTTAAAGTCAGGGCTGGAAAAATAGTACGTAGTACTTGGCATTAATTAATTATACACTAATTACTTTGCATCATCACTAGGCTTTGTGTAGTCTTTGTAGTTGTTGTTATAGCGCAGTCAGTACTATGATAGATATACTATAAGTTGCAACTAGTTGTAGGGCCCTGCCCATTATATAGATCTCTCAATATTAGTTACTAATCATAATAGTAGTAATTAATTACTAATCTGCTACAATGGTAAGGATTATAGTATGGCTCGTTAATACTCAATATGGTTTATAGTAACTGATGATAAATTAGCATTAATTATAGTTAGATATGTAAAACACTGTATTAGTTTATAGTACTTAATTAATATACTATTAAGCATCATAATATAGCTCTACACATTTCAGGATAGTTTTAAAGTAGTAATAATCAGTATAGTAAGGAATACTATATATTGTTTTAATAATTAACACAATTTACTACTACATTAAGTACTACATTAGTGAAACTCTCATCCCCGGTTAAGCTGATAATATGAACCAACACGAAGTGCACTTAATCAACTGTATGGTATTGGATATGTGGTCACGGTGTACGTATCAAACAATTTAACTAAGTATATCACTCAATATCGTTACTCAACTACACTGTAATGACAAGGCCTGGCAAAGTAGTTACTTGAAGTTACTACGCGTAGTTACTTGAAGTTACTACGCGTAGTTGATTGACAACGTATTTAATTTTAGGTACTAACTACGATTTAAGTACGTAGTTCAAGTCGCTCGATTGACTACGCAGGGTAATCATAATTTAACTATATAGTTAACATAGTTACTAATCAAAAACGTAGTTAATTAGACTAGTTAGTAACTACGATCAGACTATGTAGTTAATAGTCGCTCAATTAACTACGTAGTTATACATTTTACTTAGTATGTACTATTGACTACGAACTACGTTGCCACCCCTGGTAGTAACTCTGAGTTACTACGATCACAGGCCTGGTTCGTAGTCACTAAATCACACTCGAAGAACTACTAGTCACGATCCTGTGACAGCCCTGAGAGATATTACGTGGAGTGAATCTAAGTTACTACCTTGGCAGCTCTGGGTCAAATCAATCATGTGATCCCGTGATCAGTCACTAAGCTCATTCTGTAATCAATAACGTACTGTCAGGACTCAGGTTGATGACTTCTTTAGATGCGTGATTCATTCACTATGCATTGGAACTCAAAGTCACTACTTCGGTTGTGCTATTACCTCGCGCAGACGTGGCAGTGAAAATAGGAACTAAGCATTCGGTGACCACATTACATGCGCACTTGCAATATGAATAATGTTGGCAGCTTGTTCTACTACATTTTTAGTGGTCCTATTCATTGTATGGCTAAATCGCGGTTACATGATTTACCAAGTTAGTTAGTCTACGAATCATGTATAACGAAGCAATTCTCAACTAAACATATTTCAGTCACAGTATGCTCCCAATCAATGCAAAGCTCGATCGCATGCCTGTCCACGCCCGCAGCTGTACAGGCGCATACAGACGCTATGAGTAGTAAGTTCAAGTACCTGGGTATCAGCAGTTATCGGAAATGCTATATTACAAAATCTGCTGTCGCCCACACAGGTCAAGGGCGTGTATGGTCTATTTTTGTACATAGACACAAGCATTGTAGACAATGGCAGATATTTCATGGTACTCGAGTATGCCCACCAGGCCCCATACTTTGGCCAGATTTCAGTCTGAGCTACTAGTACTTTTATGTGAGTGTCTCTTGTCCGAATGCATCTGTAGACACATGTGACTAGAAACTGAGTAATTTGATCTTGGGCGATAGACTTCTTCCTATCTATCACTGGGGTGGTAAAAAGCAGCTTTGTGACAATCCGAGTTTACGTGCTCTTGTCCTCCGGGTCTGAGAGTCAACGATAAGTGCACTCCTTGAGTGCCCTGTAACAACCACTGGGAACTTACGAATGCAGGTCACAGACCCTTCCTGCACAGGGGTGTGCTGTGCTTTATCTGTTGCTGGTAGCGAATTTCATGTCTTTTGTCCATTTGTTTGTCGATGATGCTGGGGCGAAAGGGTATATCATTAATAAGATGTTTTTAGGAGACCTGCTCGCCCCGATTTAGGAGTGGTCGCCAGGAGCGCGCCTTTGGAGTGCATTCGCTACCCTATATGTGCATTGACTTGTTGGCCGACCGCCACTTCTCGGTCTCTGGGAGAGGTGAACACGCGGCTGTGATCACTTCCAAATTCCTCCGGAAGCGCGGGACCACAAGCCAAAGCTTACCTGCAAGCCCAGAACCACAGTACGGAAAACAAACATAGAAAGTACGATGTCTTTCCGAGCGACCACATCCCTCGTGACCGCAATGGACTACCCGGTATAGTAAAACGGCATCGTAGAGATCGCACGCATGCATCAAAGTAATGGCGCGGTTCGGCCTACGAAGTCACAGAGCATGCCAACTCCATTGGTAAAACACCGCAGCCCGCCTGATCTTGTCCACGATCAGTGTGTCAATGCATGCGCAATATGTAACGTTAAAAGAAGATACCCAAGGTTGTACTGGATCAAGACAACTTGGCAACTTACACAGGCTGATTCACACGTGAGAAGAAATGACAGGACAGAGGTGCAATGCTGCCGGTATATAATTATTCGCTGATGCTCCCTCTAACCCCGACAATGAACAGATCCAGCTGACTAGTTTACAAAAGCCCTCGACATGTGCGCCGCGCGAGCAGCTCGAACCTGTGATGATGAGGCCAACGACACCAAAGATAGCTCCAACTCTCACAGCAGCATACGCCTGGGGTCCTCAATGTATTCCTTGATCTTGACAAGGAATTGTACTGCCTCCCTTCCATCCAGGAGACGATGGTCGTATGTGAGCGCAAGGTACATCATTGGACGAATCTCAACCTTGCCGTTCACGGCAACAGGGCGTTCCTTGATCGAATGCAGGCCAAGCACTGCACTCTGGGGCAGATTGATGATAGGAGTGCCCATCATAGAACCGAAGACTCCACCATTGCTGATGGTAAAGGTGCCACCAGCCATGTCCTCGATAGTCAGCTTGTTGTCACGAGCCTAACCAAAGCTTGTCAGTGCGTGCCGTGCCGTGATAAAACATCATAACGAACCTTCTTTCCCATATCCGCAATCGCCTTCTCAACGTCAATCATGCTCATGGACTCAGCGTTGCGCACAACCGGCGTCACAAGTCCCTTTTCAGTAGCCACAGCAACGCTGATGTCGACATAGTCGCGGTAGACAATCGTGTCACCACCATTTGGACCCTCGATCGACGCGTTCACGGCCGGAAGGTCGCGCATGGCGAGCACGGATGCTCTCGAGAAAGCGCTCATGAAACCCAGCTTCACACCGGTCTTCTTGAGAGTCTCATCCTTGTACAGTTTGCGGAACTCCATGATGTTGGACATGTCGACCTCGTTGAAAGTTGTCAGAGAGGCGGCCGTGTTCTGCGACTGCTTCAGACGCTCGGCAATGCGAAGGCGCATGCGGTTCATCTTGACCTGCAGCGTGGGGTCAGTGAGGCACAAACAAGATGATGAGTCAATACTTACGCGTCTCTCGTCGCGGCTGCCGTCAGTAGATGGCTTGGCAGTGGTGTCCTGAGACGATGCTTTCGAGGATTCTTGCTTTGGAGCGGGCTTGGACTCTTGCTTCGGTGCTGGCTTGGACTCCTCGGGCGAAGTTTGTTTTGACTCGGCCTCGGGCTTCGATTCAGCAGCCTTGGGCTTGCTGTCGGACGACTCGTCCTTGCTCTCCTGCTTAGGGGTGGCATCCTTCTTCTCGCCACTATCCTTCGGCGCACCGCCGAGTTCCAGCCGCAGAAGATCTTGACCAACGACCACAGTGTCTTCCTCGTTGACGAGCAGCTCTTTGATGGTTCCGGCTTCGGGGGCGTTGACGGGGACATCGATCTATCGGATGACAACAATTAGTCCATGGCTAGTGCAATTGGGTTGTCAGTTGCGGTACCTTGTCAGTTTCAATCGTGGCAATTTCCTCATCCTGTTCGACGAAGTCGCCAACCCCTTTGGTGAACTGCTTCAGAGTACCCTCTGAGATGGACTCAGCCATCTGAGGAACCTGGACCACCTTGTCGGCATAACTGCGCACAGTCTGCATCATTGCCGGGAGCATGATCATCTGATTGCGCTGGCGCATTTGACGCGTGGGCATCATGCGCACAGCCGTAGCTAGTCTTCGCGACAACATGGTGACGTAAATGGACCTTTTCGCGGTAAGGTTGACAAAGAAGTTGGCTCAGAAAGAGGAATGCAATCGATGAAGGGAGTGGCAAAGTAAGAGGCGCAGTTGGAAGTCCTCGAGCGGCGTTGAACACAATGACGTTGATGATGGTGTGTGGTATTGACGAGAGAAGTAGCTGGAGCTGTCCTCAATGCACCTCAGAAAATTGGGAGATCGGCTCGGGACTAACGCGACCGGGACGTCAGGTGTATGTAGCCGAAATAGTGAGGTTGCGTCTAGGTTCTACAGGTACCGTCTGGGCCAGGAAAAGGGGGAAAGAGACTTGAGAGCTACTTAGCGCGACCGAGCATGCTCCGAGCCAGCTCGGACGTTTGAAGTGCACTAACGGGGCTCTCTCACCCGGTACGCCGACTTCTCCCGTTGTCTAACAGCGATTCGTGAAGCGCATTCGAAACGGTGCCTGGCTTGGGAAACGGTGTGGAAGGCTGTGGCCCGCCCGTCCCAGCGGGTGTTGTGGTAACTCACGGCTCTTGATTGGCGCAGCCACTCTGCCCGTAGACCAGGCCACAAGGCAGCCATTTCAAGTTGCTGACCTAATACAACCACAGCCAGTATGGGGACAAATGAAGCTCTACATCAAACCTCAACCCAAGCCATCGCCAGCGACTACATCATCGGCGACGCACCACGACGATTCCCTATACATCAATTACGCGGCAATTTTGAGGTCAAGACGATTGACACAGTGTGACGATCCCACGACCGGTCTGACGTCACGGGCCGCGCCCGATCCCATCGACTGCACGATGGCCACAACGCGACGAGCGGCATTGTGAGTACACAAGGAGCTTCGAATGCCCGGCCATATGGATGATACATGTCTCTGACTTCACACATCAGGTCGCTCTACCGACGATCGCTCAAGCTCTCACTGGACTGGACCGTCCATCGTCACTTGTGGCGCGGGCAGGCGCTTTATATCCGTTCTCTATTTGAAGCAAACAGAAACATCACCGATCTCCGCCAACAAAGAGTGAGATACCCACAAGCAGATGTTCTTGGTCTATACTGATATGCTATCTTCAGGCCCTCCTTTCCGAGACCGAGAAGCTATTGGAAAGCTGGAAGCACCCTGATCCCTACGTTCATCCCACGGCACCCGGAGGTATGTTGACGTTGGCGATTCGGTGTCCGGCACAACGCTAACGAGATGATAGGCTCCAAATACGAACGAAATGTCCCGTCTCCGATTCTTGAACGTCAGTATTGCAGGAGCAATGAATGCCACGAAGATATTGGGCTTACTAATTTTTGATGCAGCCCCCCCACACGACAGCCACCACTGAAGGCAAAGGACAGCGGCGAACGATACTCTTGAGCGTTAGTAGAAATATGGAAAGTCAGAGGGTGTCGTAGCAGTCATCGAATTAGAACATTGCAATATCCCAGAAAGAATCAACATATCTCTCGACCCTACCAAGTCGAGCCCGCCTCGCGACGTGAGCCTTTCTCGCATTAGGTGATCAATCCGAAGATCGCTGATCACGACACGCTCACCTTCGATCATATACGACTTTCCGCAGAACGGTCCTCAATGAATCGCTAAGTCTACAAGTTGACAAGCTGATATTCTTCACAATGCAAAAAGGGCATTTAAAAGTGTTTGTAAGTTTGTGAGGTATTCTCATTCATGACCATAGCCGTGGGGATTATTGTACAACCCTAACGCGTGAAAATAAAGCAACCGTAAACCCTGAACCGTGACCCCTTTGTCATGACAACCCAAACAGTCAATCGTCGCAAGAAATCAAAAAGACAAAATCACCAGCTTAGACAACCTGGCTGGAGTCCTTGCCAGCCTTGCCAGTCTTCTTGGGAAGAAGGTCTGAGGGAATGTTAGAAAGAGCTGAATGAGAAGGGAGGTTGAGGACGTACTCTGGTGGATGTTGGGCAGAACACCACCCTGGGCGATGGTGACGTGTCCCAAAAGCTTGTTCAACTCCTCATCGTTGCGGATGGCGAGCTGGAGATGACGGGGAATGATACGGGTCTTCTTGTTGTCACGGGCGGCGTTGCCAGCGAGCTCGAGAATCTCAGCAGCGAGGTACTCGAGCACAGCGGCGAGGTAGACGGGGGCACCGGCACCAACACGCTGAGCGTAGTTGCCCTTGCGGAGCAGACGGTGGACACGGCCAACGGGGAAAGCGAGACCGGCCTTGGAGGAACGGCTGAGAGATGGTCAGTGAATGCGGACCAGAGTCTGCACGAATAACGCGCAAATGATGGCAGTACTTACGATGACGCGCTCTTGGAGCCAGAGGCCTTGCCGCCAGATTTGCCGCCGCCAGTCATTTTGAAGGATGTGGGTTGAGGGGTTGTGGGAGAAAAGTGTGGTAGAGCTGAAGATGCTTTCGTACGAGACGAGAGATTGGCGAGAGATGTGGTTGCTGTGATGAGATGATGGATTAACGAGATGCAGAGGGAAGAGGTGTTGGCGGGGGGCGTGGAGGTTAAGTAGTTTTTGACGCGGCAAGCCATCACCACGGATCACCCACCTTACACCCGCCTTCTTGAGGCGCGTCGCCCCACTATACCTATTCGGGAAAAATGGGCGCCTTGATTAAAAACAATCAGTCAGACACGCCCTTCAACATGAACTGTACCTGGACTGGCACGTACTAGCCCTCAACCCGTGAAGAGTTCCCTTTTACTGAAACTGGTTCCTCTCCAACGCTCGTGCTTTGTTTTTTTTCTCCTTCATCCACAACTTCCTGTCTATGTTCGCACTCTTTCCGGCCAGATCAGTAAACACTCTGCGTTGCCCGAGTCTTTGGTGCTTGATACTCGTCCAAACTTGAACCTTTCTCATCATGGTCCAAAGTACTTTCAAATTGAACAAGTGATGTACAACATCGAAATGTAGTGCACAAGTCAAAAAAATTGGCGGTAATGCTAGGTGAACTCGAGATACAGGCTCCCCAGCTCCAATGAGCCGCAGAAACAGCTGCGACATGCCCACTAAATTGAGCCCTGTGCCTGCGACTTCGAAAGTAAGGGCTCTATGGCTGGGAAAGATTCGTCACATGAGGTGTTTGTTGGACGGGGTGAAGGTCCAGGCCTGGTCAGACGCCTTCGTGTCCCTGTTTCAATGCGGCTCAGGGTCGAGTGTAAGGTATCACGGTCAGACAAGGTTTTGAGACTGCCGGCTAGGCATGGCATTCACGCAAGCAACATCAGGATTGCCTCTTGCAACTACACCAGCCTGCCCGGACTTCATCAACGTATCTGATCATCGTTGTGGAGCCGCAGAACGGAATGAACGAGAATGCGAATCTTGAGATGGATGGGCTGGTGGAGATTTGAGACAAGCCTCTCATGCACTTGCCTATAGTTCAGCTCGCGTAGGCTCAAGCGGCAAATTACATGGCACTCAATTGCACGATAATTCCGGCCCACGATCTTGACGGCATCAGGCAAGACAGGGAGTGATATTGAGCGTTACTAGCTTCTGCTCCCTGGCAGCTGCTGCGATAGTCTAGAGAGTCAGACGAGGCTGCAGGATGGCACTAAGTGACGCACTGGATGATAGACGCATAACCATCAACAATCGACTGGGAACAATCTTATTGCGCAAGCTCTCTCCAGGGAAGCGGTCATAAGTGGTACAATTACAACTACATTGCATCAGGTCTGGGCAAGTATGCGGAGGAGGCAGAGACACACGCGGGGACAGAACAGTGGGAGCGCAGGCAGAGAATCGGCCAATCAAAAAATAGAAGCTGCAGCCTGGAGACGAATTTAATCCACCGCGTCCAGAGCCCATTCTGGGAGTGATGGCGGCAGCAACGCGATAAGCGTGGGGACCCATCTTGGCTGCTTCATCCCTGCCAGCCAGTGAGAGTCCCACTCTGCCAGTCAATTCAGAAGGAGTAGTGGGTCATCCAACAGCACGGCCGCGTTATGTCTGGCTGTTGCGCGCCAGATCACCCACCCTAGTCTCTGGCCCAGCCTTCCCACACAAACGCACGCCTCACGCGTTCCGTGTTCTGCGCCCCCCGCTTTCAACACAAGCGCTCACCTCACCGTAGCAATCAGTAACCATCTTCCCGCGAGGCGCGTCCAGCTACAAAAACCCATCCACCCCCCAATTCTCCTTCCCTCCGCCCACCACCGACTTTCATCATCAACCACACGCCGCTCATCTACATCAACAGTTTCTCACGCTCTTCTACATCGCCAGACTTCACCTTTTCAAAACACAAACTCTCAAATCTTTCGCAATGGCTCCCAAGGCTGCTGACAAGAAGCCCGCCTCTAAGGCCCCCGCCACTGCCTCCAAGGCTCCCGAGAAGAAGGATGCCGGCAAGAAGACCGCCTCCTCTGGCGACTCCAAGAAGCGCTCCAAGAGCCGCAAGGAGACCTACTCCACCTACATCTACAAGGGTATGTTCTGATGCCAGCGCCTCTAACGCGCGGTCTTGCCTTGTTTACGGTCCACTGACGCGCCTCTTAGTCCTCAAGCAGGTTCACCCCGACACTGGTATCTCCCAGCGCGCCATGTCTATCCTGAACTCTTTCGTCAACGGTATGCTTTCATCACGCCTTGACTACTTGGCCCGTGCAACAGCTGACATTTTCCAGACATCTTCGAGCGTGTCGCCACTGAGGCCTCCAAGCTTGCTGCCTACAACAAGAAGTCCACCATCTCCTCTCGGGAAATTCAGACCTCCGTTCGTCTGATCCTCCCCGGTGAGCTTGCCAAGCACGCCGTCTCTGAGGGTACCAAGGCCGTTACCAAGTACTCCTCTTCCACGAAATAAGCGATGGAAGTCGGGCGACTGGTTTTGTTTTTGGGCACATGAGTCTTTTGCGTGGCATCACGGTGCCACGAAGCTGAGCTTCCATGGGGGTGGTTTCGAAACCCCAAAATGGGATCTCTTAATGCGTTACGGATGGTTTTGCTTTTGGGGGCAATGTCTTCACACGGTCAACGGGGTTCGCGGTTGTACACTACACTTCGAGAACAGGGTCTCGAGGACAATGAGAATTTGCGCATGATACTTCTACTATCTGGTTTCCCAACATGTGAAGATGAACAATGAGCGCAGCATCACTAAATTAGGAGCACTCTGGCGATGTTCACATCGTGATCCGCTATCCGAGCCCTGCCTTGCTACGCTTCATTGCGTGACTGACTGGCTGCAGAATGCCTTTGTTGTCTAGCGCTCCGAGCGCGGTGCCCTTGCTCCAGCCCATCTTCTCCAACATGGCACGACCGCGGTTCTCGATACTGAGCTCCGGAGCAGTGCCGCCAACAATCTCGCCTTCTTGTACCGTTGCGGCAGCCATGTTCACACGACCAGAACCGATTGTGCGAGGCGCTCCTTTGCCTCGCCGACCATCGAGGCGTGGAAAGTAGCGTCTGTTGACGCGATTGAGCGCCTGATCGAACGAGGCGGCTGAATACTGTTGAGTCCTCTTCGTTCGGTAGAGTGTTGGTCTGCGATTGTCTGCATTGCCAACAGACTTGGATTTGATGTTAAATTTGTTGGCAAGATCATGTATTACTTTACGAGCATGCTTATCCATGGGCGGGAGAGCAAGACTGGACACGGGTTTAGTTGAGGAACGTTACCAAGCGTAGGAGTCACGACATTCAGAACTGACCTCTCATTAGTGCCTTGCAAAAACCCACGCATCTCTTCGGCAACCTCGTCGATAGAGATGCCTTGGGGATATTTGAGACGCAGATCTTCCGGCTTAGCATTCCTGCCAAGCTGTCCCAGGGCGCGCATTTCTTCCCGCTGTCTCTTCCGTTCGGCTTTCTTGAATCGATCGTTCTTCCATGCAAACTGCAGAGTCTGCTCGAGTTCTGAGTCCGATACCTCGATCTGGAGGCGCGCTTTGGCACCTTTTCCTTTCTTCCGTTGCAGGCTTGGACGCTCCCAATCCATGACGTCGAGGTCGTCCACCCAACCTTGCTGGTCTTCTGACGAGTCACTGTCGCTTGAATCTGCGTCTGCGAATGGATTCGGATTGCGGCCGAGTTCGTGTCCAGCCAGGAGTTGCGCCAGCGTCTCGTCATCGAGTTCGCTCTCCGATGAGGACTCGTCGGCTGCAGTTTCAAGCCTCGACTGCGGTTCCTGGCTGACGTCCAAGTCAGGATTCGTCTCGTCTACCAAGTCCTTGGCACTGTCGACATCTGACTCTTCGGATGGGATATAGTCTGAGCCGCCAATGTCCTGCTGATTTCGTAGCATCTGCAGAAGCACGTCCTCCTCTCCGTTCTCCCGCATGTTGTCAATGTAATCTGCAAGTAAGGCGTCGTCCTCTGATGTTGACTTCTTCGGCGGACGTTGGTCCCGGCGCTGAGGTCGCTTCTTCCTCGATTTTCCCGAGCCCACAAGTAGTGCGGTGTCGTGCTTGTTTGTTGCTGATTGTGTTTCGATTTCTGTTTCGACAACTGTAATCTCTTGCCTCATGTGCGCCATGCATATTTCTTCTTCTTCGACGTTTGGCCGAGAGTCACGTCCCTTGAAGAGAATGACTTCCTCGCTCGAGTCGCTCTGTCTGGAGAGAGGCCGCTTTTCCAATTCCGATGGCTTTGCGGGAGCTGGAGAAGCTTGTGTTGTCCTACCGACATCAAAATAGAAAGGTACGGGGCTGTTGCCGCGCTCGCCGTCTGCGGAGTCCTGGGGTGATGGCGTTTGTCGGCTTTGGGTACGCTCGTCCATGTGCGACGTCACAGACCTGTTGGCCTGGATGGAGGGGTCGCAAGCCTGCGTCTTCTGTTGGGCATGGTAGTCTTTGGAACTTTGGGCGGGCTCTTCTGCATTCTGTGCTAGAACGTCATGTTGAAGTAGATCCTCCAGTTGCTTCAGAGGTTCACTATCTCCAGCGCTGATGAAGGTCACAGGCTTCGACCTCAGACTGCCTAGACCCCATGTCTTGTGGTCGTGGCGAGATGTTTCGCGTGCAGTGTCCATCAGTGTGAAGCCCGCTAGGTGTCCAAGTTAGCGAAGTCGTGATTGGCGTCAGTGGATGCCATACCTTGCTGCCATATTGGGGGCAATGTGTCTGAATGACCACCGCGACCTCTTGCACCGCCACGCCCACCTCTGCTCCCTCGAGGTCCGCCTCTGCCACCCTTCTTCCCGCGCGGCATGTTAACGGTCTGCTAAGTCGTTCAACATGAGCAAAATTGTGAAGGGTCGGCTCGATCACACCGCAGAAGTGATGGGACAATGAGGAGACCGGATCAGAGTTGCGAAAATGGCAATGATCACAAATAGTCGTCTGGGGGATGGGAGATCGATAGTCATGCCTCATAGGCTAATGGACTAGGTATGTGTCGATGTGTATGACGGAAAACTCATAGCGATATCAGTCACTCCTTGAGTCGATGAGTCGTTGTGGGGTGACCGTGGCGATCCTACCCTGTACTATGCATCAAGCTCATGATTGTGCGACTGAGAAGACGAAGGTTGTCAATCGTCACCTTGCGTGCGTCGGTGATAAATGTATGCATTGATGTACTCGTCGCGTGTATGGGACTGCTCTCGGACGTTGGCATGTTCCCGATCCAAGTGTGGCTTCGATACTTTTTCTCGGTGGGCTATATAAAGTTTCATCAAGGATCTCACGAGCATATTATGATCTGATGCCACCACAGTGTTCTTACAGACAACGTGTATCGTGCTGTGTGCTGTGGTATTTATCCAGGATGACAGTTCATGTAGACGACTGGCAGCATACGCGGTATATGGACTTATTATTGATGTGAGTCAACTGTGTTGGGCTCGTAGCCATTGGATGATTCACCTTAACATCGTCAGGCCTAATGGGTGGATCAAAGACTTACTTTCGTAAGTACCTGGCAAGGTCAGGTAGGTACCCCGTGCTTGCAGCTGGTGGGGTTTCCACATTAGCACGGCGTAAGTAATCCTGGTTGCGCGCGTAGCACTAACAGCCACACGCCCAGCAACTTGAAGTGCCGCCCCGCAG
>WNLN01000516.1:0-13354 GCA_021347865.1 Sarocladiaceae sp. CBMAI 1973
TCCCAATCGTCTCTAACATACATCGTAAATTGTACCTTCAATTCCTGCCATTATTTGTAAATGGGATACCGGAGATTTTCGTTGCGATCAATCTGGGCATGCAGGGTACAACCCGGGTTAGGGTTACGAGCTGCGACGCGGGGCATTTGTTTGTATTGGAACATATCTTCTTGAATACAAGCTTCACCTGACTAGAACATCTAACATACTGATTCTCCAACGATTTAACCAACCAAGAAACTAGAAAGACTCGACAATTTGCAATCAGACCCTGTGAAAACGCGCTGCTGGCAGCACGCGTCCGCCAACCATGTCCTTACTATCATCCCACCTCGAGCAGATCGGCTACTCCTGCGAGGGCATCGACTCATTACCGTACGTCTGCCGTGCCTGCCTCGAAGAATTCAGCTGACGATCCAGATTCCCATCGCCGAAGATCTTCACGAATGCCCTGCTCTCGAACCACGACATCACCTCCCTCATCCGCGACACCGAATCCCACGAACGCGCCCTCTTCTCCGTCCCCCCACCCCCGACGACAAATCCTGCGCCTGAGGAACCTTCAGGCTCGACGAGGCGGAAGACTGTGTTTAATGTCGCGTCGGGAGCCGTGACGACTGGCCCTCCGACGAGAGGAGGTGGCTCGCAGCCTGCTGCGCGAAGACATACGGCCGTTGCGGCGGTGCTGGGCGGCGCGCTGCATGAGCAGGTTCGGCACTCGGAGACGCGCAACGTCGATGTTGAGATCCTGCTGCGAGGCGCGGAGAAGCTGTGTGGTGTATACGAGTTGCCCGGCGCGAGGGACCGGATCGCGCAGCTCAGGGCGAGGGACAGGAATGGGAAGAGCACGCTGGAGTACTACGAGGGCAAGGTCGCGGAGCAGAAGCAGGCTTTAGAGGGGCTGAGTGCGAGTAGAGGCTGGAGGGAGGAGGAAGAAGAGGAAGAAGGCGAGGTCTGGACAGAGGAGGACCTCAGGAGGGAGGAGGAGGGCGTCAAGGAGATGGAGGCGAAGAAGAGGGAGCTGCAGGCGAGGCTGAGGGCTATGGAGAAGGATCTCGGGGGGTTGATGAGGATGTAGGTTATACCCAATGCTATGATAATGATTCTATTGCTGTGGGTATCTTGAACGCCGAAATGCATTAGTTCCTGAGCCCTTCGCTAGGATAGGGCTCGTGCCTCACACGTTTCCTGCGGTCGCGAGACGGTCTCCAACTGTCGCCTCTGCCCCGCCATCTATCTCGGTCCTGGGTAGAAGATGGTGAAGCCGGGGGATCCGCGTACTGCACCGCCCGATCCCAATCCTCAAGCTTCTCGAACGGACTGCGCAACCACGCGCGCAGCTCATGCAGGAACAGCCGCGTGTGCTCCCTGCCCAGGAAATCCGCCACCAAATCCTCCGCACGACCGCCGACAATGTCCACAGACTTGAGGACCGCGATGATATACTCGAGGAGGAACTCTGCGTTATCGGCGCGACGGCGGCGTGCATCGGAGGAAGTGTCGTCGGTGTCTTGCGAGCCTAGGAACGGAAAGACCTGGAGTTCGCGACGGAGGAACGTGCGCGCGCGGGAGACGAGTTGCGTGTCGGTCGTGAAGAGGGCGGGTGTCAGTTCGCGGTAGCGGGACATGCGGTTGGAGCCGACGTGCTTGGAGAAGAGGCCTTGCCGGTAGACTCGTCTGCGGCTGTCGAGGCCGTCGTCGGTGGTGGGTGTGTATGGTCTTGACCGGTTGGTTCGACGATGCGCGTCGCGCTCCCGTGGCCGACGAAGACGGTATGGATTCAAGAAGAGGTCATTCTGGCTAGGTGTCTGCGTCGGTTTCGGTTGAGGTTTGGGGGCCTCGATCGGTGTGGTGATCTCCTTGCCGTCGACTTTGTGCTTGACGCCCGTGACGGGCTGCACGCAGAGGGGACAGCGCGGTGTCCGTGAGAGCCATTGCTCGAGGCAGAGGTAGTCAAAGTCGGCGTGTCGGCATGGAACGGCTTCGCAGGGCTCTTGGACTTGATCGAGACAGATAACGCAGGCATGGGAGGACGGGAGCAGTTCGAGAGTACGCCGGCGGATTCGAGCTAGGAGGTCGGCTGGAGGGGCCCAAGCAGGATCATCATCATTCTCTTCCCCCATGTCGCACCAGGATGACAGATGTAAGGAGGGGCAGAGACTGGTGAAGCTGGTGGCGATCACCAAAGTCGTCGACATCAACCCCAACCCTTGACCCCACATCCCGCAGCGATGACGTTAGTGGCCGCCAGCGCTGTCAGTGGATCGCGTCTCACTGTCCGTCTTCTGCATCGACGCGTCTCAATTTACGCGCCAGACGTCTTGCATGCTTTGAAGACGCTGCACCACGAACGACAATACAGCAGCCACGACGATGGACGACAAAACGAGATCGAAATACGAGGCAAAGTCAATCGAGATCAAGGCGGACCTGAAGAAATGGGAGGGCGATTGGGCGAGTGCACATGCTGGGAGCAAGCCTGGGCGGGAGGACATCAAGAACAATCCTGATATTGGTACGACATCAGCGTCTGAGAGGAGGACTTGACTAATAGTTCACAGCGAAGAAGTACAAAGACTACAACAAGGTCAGGGACATACTTTCAGGGAAGGTTCCACCACCGTCGAGGAGCGACCAAAAGAAGCGAAAACCCGACGATGTGGTCCAGACGCCGGTGAAGAAGGCGAGGCACGCAGAAACCCCCGTCAAGAACCGAGAGCAGGACGACGGATTGATGGGCACGCCGGCAATATCGAGGAAGCTGTTCAGCCCGACACCTGTGACGGCTCTTGGCCCCACGCCACAACGAGACGGCCGCGTGCTGGGTCTGTTCGACCTCCTACTGGAGAAGGAGCTGGGTACACCAAAGAAGGGAGAGAGGGACGAGGGCAATGTGGCCTCGACGCCGAGCAGACGACGGAGCATAGCTGATCCCGACAGCGGCAGGCTGGGGAGGACGCCGATGTCTTCGAGCAAGCGACAACGCCTGGACACATTCATGACGCCGCTCAGAAATAGGGATGGGAGGATAGGCGACGGGGGGACGCCCAGCTCCGTCTCGAAACTACAGTTCGACACGCCCGCGTTCCTCAAGCGGCACTCGTTCCCGGCGGCGGACGAGAACGTGGGCATGCCCGCGCCGCTGAAGCTGCCAAGGAAACCCATGGTCAGGGGCCTCAGCGAGATCGTGGCGAGCCTGCGCCAGATCGAGGAGGAGGTCGTTGAGGCGGACGACGACATGGAGGCATTACGTGAGATGGAGGCTATAGAGGCGGGCGACATGCCGCCGCCAAAGCCGATGCCGACTGCGAAGAGGATCGCCGAGGAGGAGGTCCTCGCGCCGGACAGACCGCAGGACGCTTTGCCATTAGGCGGCTTCGACGACGAGGGTGTCTACGACAGTCCCACGGAGGACCAGAAGGGCAGGGACGGGCAGCCGCTCAGGGTCTACAAGAAGAAGGGCCAGAAGAGGACGACGCGCAGGTCGAACATGAAGCCCGTGAGGAGCAAGCGCGCCTCGAGCGTCGACCTCGGCGGCAAGGCAGAGGCCGACGATGACTACGCTACAGACGAAGACGAGGCGGAGGTGCGAGACTCAGATGCCGAGTCCGACTACGAGGCTACTGCCGCCGCCGAGAAGAAGAAGGTGAAGGTAGGCGAGAAGAAGGAGGGCAAGGTGAAGAAGACGGCGAGGAAGGTCAACGAGCTGGCGCACGCCAACTTCCAGCGGCTGAAGATCAAGAACAGCGGCGCCAAGGGAGGAAAGGCAGGGTTCGGCAGTAGGTTCAGGAGGAGGAGATGATGACTTATGACGGCTGGTCCATAGCATAGCGTTTGAATTGAGGTCTAACACTCGACGACGGTCTCGGAAGCATGTTTACCTAAGGGTACCGTAGTCGTCTCAAGTCAGTGAGGCTGTCGAGTGCCATCCAGGTAAAGGGTCCGGGCGAAGGTGGGGAAGTGCACGACCCACAGCGGTGAGACGGTGAGGCGAGCTGTACCAGATCGTGGTCATTTACAGTGGCATTGTACAGCGGTATCGACGACTCAGATGGTTCCCAACAGATTTGACGCTGCAGCTGTGCGAGCAACAGAAGCCTTCGTAGACACACACACACGCAATAAGGACATTCTGCAGCGTGATCGGGGACCTTCTGAAAGCGTCATTCAAGCTCTGGTGGTGTTAGTGTCAAGTGGGTCTGCGCTAACCCCACCAGCCCGTGACCTGCCGACGCTCTTTACTTAGCACGAAACGGGGGATGTGCTGATGGGCCCGTGTTAGTGTCAGAGCAAGCGACAGTCATGCACCCATGAATGCGAGCCGGTCTCGGTCTGAGTCGGGTCCTGTCCTCCAGGCTGATCAGGCACCAGACAGGCGGGCATCTCAAGTACCTCGCCCACCTTGATGGTGTGAAGCGATACCTTGCACAAGCTCAACCTCGTGATTCAGGCTCACCCAGTCGCTGCACCTCGTCGCTGCACTCTTGGACGCTTCGCATCCCCAATCGTCAACGCCCATCCAGGTTTCCCCACTCTGAGACAAGTAACTTCCAACTCTTTGATTCACCTCGAGTCACCACTGCATCTCCCTCCTCGTCCTCCTCAAGCTCGTCATCCTTCTCCCCATCTCGTCATCCTGTGTTTCGGTCGTAACAGCCACGGCCACTGCACCTTCAACTCCCCGCCTCGGCCTATCTGCCCCGCCGCTTCAAGCCGCTGCTGTGTTGCGTCGTGCAGCGGTACAAACGACACCTGCAACTTCCCGACCTGCTTCTACATTTTGTGAAGATCTGCCCAGCATCAAGGCATCGCCAGAATGTCGTCCTCCATCGCCATCCCCGCCGCCGCTTCGGCTTCCCTTTATCGCCGACCATCTGGCCCGTCATCATCAAGCTCCTACTCCGTCTCACCTGACGCCTCTACCCCGTCGACGTCGCCAAAGGATAAGGAGAAGATGCTGCACCAGCGTCGCCCGAGTCTTCTGAGTGAGTGCCCTTTCCCT
Source organism: Sarocladiaceae sp. CBMAI 1973 (assembly GCA_021347865.1). Taxonomy (NCBI): domain Eukaryota; kingdom Fungi; phylum Ascomycota; class Sordariomycetes; order Hypocreales; family Sarocladiaceae; species Sarocladiaceae sp. CBMAI 1973. Next base: position 5,003 of record WNLN01000516.1, read on the forward strand.
TCGAGTTCACCGTATTGTCTTCACTTTGTGTTCGTGAGCTGACCCCGCAGGCTCTGCCATCTCCAAGGAGGAGTCCACCGTTATCAACATTGGCGATCCTGAGGGTCCACCTCGTCTGGTAAGTCGCCATCGACTATCACGACGTGCGAGCTCGACTGACAGCTGCAGATCTCCTACCTCTCCTCGAGTCAGGGCTTCACCTGGAATCCTGGTACGTTCAACAACTTTAATGAAAAGTGCTGTCGCTGACTTTCCGGCAGAGATCTTCCTCCCGTCTTACATCGACTGCGACTACGTGCCGCTCGAGAACCGCCGTGACCCCGTGCACGAAATCACCCTCAGCGACGAGGAGCTGGAGAACATGCTGCCGCAGTGATGACGCCGGCTCGCCAGCTTCCCGTTCTTCTGGACGGACCCTTGGAGGTGTGCCGTTATTCCACTCTGCCACGAAAGTGTTTCGGCCAGAGCTGCGGCCTCCACGATGATATTTGACACGATCCCCAATGATTGGCCGCGCTAGGCGCAGGTATTAAGGTGTTTGGCGATCAGCAGGCTACAACGGCCTCGGTGCACTCGGAGTTCTTATTTCTATCTTTCTTTGCCATCCTCCATTTGCGCGGTCTCTTTGCTGCTGCTTCTTTCATGTATCTGGCTGAACTGTGGTTGGCCAGGCCGGCTGGAGATCTTGACCTCACAGCCGACCCTTCCTGTACTTATTTCTCTTGCTCGTCCGACGGTGCAATCGGTCTCTATGAATGACTACTCAATCTATTACTACTGTGTTTGATAGAGGTGACTTGAACCAAATGTACGGCCTTGACTTTGGCTTCCTGCGTTCTCACCGTTCCTTGACAGCCTCGGACCGTCGGTTGTACGTAGACCCTGGACCCAGGCGAGCCGGAAGCCAGCGACCAAGGATCACCACCACACAATCGGCTGCACGAAGACATACGCGCTCACCGACTAGACAATTCCGGCTTGCACTAATTTCATAACTTCATAAACATGTGTCATGATCAGCATCTAGCTTGTCCATGTACAAAGGATGTATTGTTGGATCTGCTGTTTATAGAATCGTGAACTGGCAGCGCCTGGTTCCGCTCAGTGCGGAATAGTGGTGCTGGTGGGGTGACCCCAAAGAGCTTCGCAGCTGAGCTGCATTTGCGACTTCACCAAGCTTCGCCTCCAACTTCGGCGCAAAGCACAACACAGGACGTCGGCAAAATCCAGAACCTCGGACCTCACACCTACATACCGATTGCGCATCTACACAGCGACCGCGCTACAAAACAAAGCCGCATAATCCCACGACCAAGGTCGCAACCGCCACAATGGCGACAACCAAACCCACCCCAACATTCACCATCCCCCCATCCTTCTCCCCCGACACCCTCGACGCACTCACATCCCTCGCCCACGACCTCGCCCGCGTCCGCGCCGGGCTCCTCCAGAACCCAGACCAACAACCCTCACCGGGCGACAACAAGCAGCCCCTGGCGATCAAGGACGTACCCGGCGCGACAGATGCGATCAAGCACAAGATCCAGAGGGCGAGAGCGGCGGTGAAGGCTTTGCCGGATATGGAGAGGGGCGTGGAGGAGCAGGAGAGGGAGGTTAAGGAGTTGGAGGGGAGGATTGAGAGGCAGAGGGCGGTGTTGAGGGGGTTGAGGGAACGGGGGGAGGGGAGGGATGATGATGAGAAGATGGTGATGTGACACTGTTTTGGGTTTCAGGGATGGTCATCGGTTATATAAGGTGCATGGCATGGCGTTTGGTACTTTAATGGATTGATTCTATGGATCGCTGCCGACTGAACTACTAGTGCGTTTCTTGCGGGGAATGTGCAGTGCGCGGAGGATGTCCTCGACGCCGGCCGCGCCTTGCACTGTGCTCCACGCTTCGTCACCGAGACGTCCTGCTTCGGAGAGGGTGGTCCAGTTCGGACTTGGACCTGCCTTGAGCCACTTGAAGTCGTCGACCTGGTCCCACTGGTTGTCTTCCGGTGCGGTCGATGCGGTGATCTGACGTGGGTATGTTAGATTCATATGCGACGTGGTTAGGGAATGTGAAGGGTAAAGGGGACGTACGTATGGAGAGGGCAGAGGGGCGAAGCGCACGTGGCTACAGTCCTCGATGATGGGGTGGCTGCTGCAGTGGAGGTAGAAGTCGACGTCTTTGCACTCGTGGATGCGCACCTGCCGCGCTGCAACGACGATGATGCTGTTCGACACGGCTGTGATGTGCACCGGTCCATCGACGCGGCCAACGACGATGACGCTGTCCGAAACGTCGCGCAGGGCCAGACCGCGGAAAGGCGAGGTAGAAGCTGGGACGGAGAGGTCGATTACGCAACGGCGCAGGTTGGTCAGGCTGCCGGAGGATGTCGCCGCTGATGCTGAGGCGGGAAGGACGATGTGTAAAGATGATTGATTGGTGAGTGTGATGCTGGAGGCTGAGGTGAAGCTCGGTCGACGGGTGAGTGAGGATGAGGAGGCGAGCTCGGCGTTGTAGTCTTTGCCGTTAGACAGTGATTCTCTACGAGTGTGAGCTGTAGCTGGTATTGAGATGGGGTTTGAGAGTGTGCCGCGGTTGAGACGGGGATCGTTCATCGGGGCGCCCATGTCGACGTGCGCCTTGGGACGCTTGAATTGGAAGCGCGAACGGGGTGTGACCTTTGCGATTGTGGTGTTGAGGGCATCTTGGAGTGTTTTGACAGTCTGTAGCTATCAGCACAGTCACTTCGCGTTTTCACGGTGTGGACGTACATCTGCATACTGCCTTCTGTCGTAGGAAGGCGTGAACTCGGCCGCGTCGGCGACCTCATTTTGGAGCTTCGCTATGCCGGCGAGGATATGGTCGATGGCCTCTTGCCGCTCACCAGCGACGGCGGCCACGGACTGCAGCTGGTCGATCTGGTCTTGCAGATCGGCGACGCTGTCGAGGAAGTGACTGTGGAAGCGTTTCTTGGGATCCATGGTCGGAAGGCGGAAGAGAGGATGGGGGAGGGTATCGAGAGACTGAGCCATGTTAGTCAATGTGATATATTCTTGCATACGAGAGATATAGTAGTGAAATAGATCAGGTGAGAGTGAGACGAACCGCCCAAGTGTCGCGAGCGCCGGCAAGATTATATGGAAAGGCAACTTACATCAACGCAGCCAAGGCCGGGGAAACGCCCGCCGATCTCTACTCAATCGCAGGAATGCTTCTCTATGTCAGCTGCGCGACACGACAAACGGCGCGTGCCGCGATAAAAGCTGCAGAATGACGATCGAAGGTGCAGGATGAGCACTGGACCTGGGGAATCTGGGGTGTAAGCGACAGGCGGGGTGACGTCGGTGGGGATGGCGGGTGTGACATGCAATTGGACGAAAGTGGGAGGGCAGGTATGCATAAGAGTGAGTGGCGTGATGGATGTTGGATGGGAGGTGAAGTTGAGATGCGGCAGTGAGGATGTTGGGAGAGGTGGGGTTGACTTTGTGTGAGAGTGGAGCGTCACTGAGATAGGCACGATCTGAAATCCGAATGCATTCGACTGAAGGGAACATACTGCTGAGAAAGAATGTCGGATTAGTGAAGTTTCTATCTCATTTGATATCAATACAAGCACTGTCATTAGTTGAGGCGACCTAGGCGAGGGATCTTAAGAATAGAAACGAAAACAGTGGGTGAAATAGTGAGTAAAACAGTAGGTAAGACAGCAAATAAAATGATACGTAAACTAGTAGGTAAGATAGCAAGTAAAATATTAAGTGTAATAGTAGTCAAATAAGAGTAGATACAGTATTAGGATCAGGTATATAGCTAGAAGACACCTGATTGCCATACGAATTACCGGTGTTCAAGTAGTGGCCACTTAACAGTGGTTAATCTCCCACTCACCAATCTTCTCCTCATTACCTATGTGGTAGTGAGAGAATTTATCCTGAATGAAAGGCACAGGCAATTTCCCCTGCTTGAAATTGCGGATATGCGTGTCTAAGCCTGCATCTCTTGAAGCGGTTATCTTCCTCAGTGCTACCGCCATGCTTATCATACTAAAGGCTGCAACCTCTCCTCATGGAGGATGTAGTGCTAGGTTTCTTTTAGCAATGTACTAGCTTCAGAAAAGCATCGAGTGACTAATCATAGAGGCTAGCTTCTTAGTAGAGAGATACATCATTGTATTGTGCTATTCCTCTGCAGACTGTTGTTGTATATTTAACAACGTTGGATCATATTTCCTTACGGCCTCAGTCCATGGATTTTAGACTCACGTGCACTTATATGTAATTATGAGTCGAGAAATGGAATCTCAGGCTAAGGATTAGATTGCCAAAGACACAAGAGTATTTTGTGCTGGGGAAAGACTCGTGTTGTTGGTCCGCCCCTCACCTCGTCCCAGGTGAACGCTTCGCCACACCTCATCGTCGTTGTATATTTGTAGCATCCTCAACAAATCAGAGGCTCTTAGTCAAAGAGGTTGGGGTCCTTCAGGCTAATAAGCATCCGTGCAGCTGATCAATCGGACTTATACAATACCGGTTTAAGCTGAAGTGGAAAGCCTTCTCTGTTCCATGGTACGGAGACTCTGATCCGAGTATGCTAGAGGTCACGCAGTAATGAAAGACTTGTCCCCTCACATTTGCGCCGTAGGATTGAAAAGCTATCATTTTTGGCATAACCCACGCGACGTTTATTGGACGCCGGACGGACGGTACCAGACTTGACACCCCCTGTAAGAACCTTATCCAAGGATCCATTGCAACCCTCACCTTTATAGGTTGCTGATGCCCCGGATGGTGCTGCGAATTAATATGCCAGCTGTCAAACAGTCCCCGCATGTGGTCGATTGGGGAGTCGCTTACTCGGGGAGTCACCGAATTGGTAACCTGCCATGCATGCCAAGGCTGTCGGCTGCTGATCGACGTCTATATACGCTCGTGGATAGAACTGCCGAGCTTTCGACTATACTTGATTGGGTGCAGTCGGGCACTGCGAACCAGCTTATGATCTACATACGACCTTCAAATACATGTTGGTAATCGGTTGTAGACGGACCGGCTAATCTGAAGTGAGCCCTCGTCTCTTGCGTTGCAACAGACTGAATAGCTGAATGACTGAATCGCACGAGAAGGCGATGCAATTCCTTGTCAAACTCTTGAGAGGGCTATCCAAGCTGTGAAGCTGTGTGCTTGCGATCCTATCCGGCTATTTTGAAGTGAACATGTCCTTTGTTGTTATGTAAGTATCTGAACGCCTGATTGGCACAGCCTCACGGGAAAGCTATGTAGTTCCATCAAGTCTTCGAAGATACGTCCACATTGTGAAACTGCGTGGTTGCGATCCAATCCGGCTGGACATCCTGGAATGGTCTTGGCATGTACAAAGTGGTCTCGCTGCACGCTGGGGCCCAGTCTGAGGCACATGATGCCGCTACACGCCGATCGGGTAGGGAGAATACGAGGCTATGTTAGTCTGGATTTATCCAACGTTTGGTCCTGTCGAGGACCAACTCGGAAGCCCATTTCCGCATTTCCTCGAAAGAGCCTGTCGTGTGTAAGAGTCTCGCTCCGGCATGACCACTTCTGGCCTTGACAATATCGAGGACCAGCCAGAGGGAAGGGTCTTTTGTGACGGGTAAGCTGCCAGTGTATTAATGACTATGTCTGTCTTTAAGCTGCTGCTCAGGTGCTGAGCTGCTCATGTATATAAGAAGCAGCCTAGAGTCAATAATAAACAGAGATATCAAGCTTGGACTCGGACAACCTCACAACTGCACATTCTCAAATCGTCAAGACCTGTCAACATGGTCCGCTTCTCCCTCGCCGCCGGGCTGGCCCTCCTGGCACAGTCCTCCACGGCCCAGTTCTCCCGCATGCTTCGCTTCCCCTGCTCGCAGCTCGTCGTCGAGCGAACCGACCCCCTCGTCTTCCCCGGCGTGGCCTACACGCCGCACACGCACCAGATCGTCGGCGGTAACTCCTTCAAACTCGATATGCCCACGTCCCACAGCTTCGCTGGCTCGTCGTGCACGTCGTGCTCATACACGCAGGACAAGTCCAACTACTGGACGGCGGCCATGTACTTCCAGCACAGGAACGGGAGTGTTCATCGCGTCAAGCAGATTGGAAATGGTGGACCGCAGGGCAATCTCGATCAGAAGGGGGGTATCACGATGTATTACATCTACAATGGGCAGGTCACTGCCTTTGCGCCGGTGAGTAGACCGCCTTGTTGTTGAGACCAAGCTGATGATTCAGGGCTTCCGCATGCTTGCCGGAGACGCCATGAACAACGACCCCAACAAGGTCGATCGCACACGTATCTGCCACCGTTGCTGGACCGCCAACGACGAGACACAATTCGTCGGCGCCCAGCCCTGCTCCGGCAGCGACACGGTCGAGATCCCCGCCGATCCTAGCTGCAGAATGATCCGACAGACCATCATCTTCCCGGCGTGAGTTCCACTCTCCATGTAAGACAAATTGTACTGACAGCTGTAGATGCTGGGATGGGAAGAACCTCGACAGCCCCAATCATCAGAGCCACGTCGCGTACGGCACGGGCGGTTTCGGCGGCGCGGATGGAGGCGGAAACTGCCCATCCAGCCATCCCGTCAAGATCCCGCAGCTCATGTATGAGATCATGTTCGACGTCAGGGAGTTTGCCGATCGCTCGACGTGGCCCACGGACGGGCGTCGACCTTTCGTGCTGGCCATGGGTTATGGGTAAGACTCTCTCCCTGACAGAATGATATGTGCTGACTCTGTCGCAGAGGTGGTGCTGCGCATGGCGACTACATGTTTGGCTGGCAGGGCAACTCGCTCCAGCAAGCACTCAACAGCAACTGCGAGCTGAACCAGAACTGTGGTGGCCTCACTGTCGCCCAGCCCAATACGTATCACGGCTGCAACGTCAATCAGGTTGCTCCTGAGCAGGTCGAGGGATGTAAGTTACCCCAGCTCGTTTGTGTTATACACTAAGCTAATTAAGTTACAAGGGCTCCCTGACCTTCCTGGAGGTCGTCTGACTTAGATCTTGCTCGCCGCACCTGGAATAATTGTGCTAGATATTAACAGCTAGTCGGAGGTAGTCTTGCGAGCAGCGTACATGTACGTAGCCAGGGCAGCATATGATGAACCACTTTATCGAGACTATCATCGTTACTCTCTGCCATGTGAAATTCTTGAATTGTTCTCTATGGCTTCTCGGATACTGGTCCTGAGTACGGTAAGTACAGCTCACAGTCTTTACTCGTGTCTAAAGGAAGTTCAAGCTGATTATTATTTCGTTGCTCGCCACCGAAGAAGCCTAAAGTATTGCGTGCCCCTGTTTACGACCTCTTCCCGGGCTTCCGATATGTTAAACATTGTAACTCCTTGATGCTCGCTCATAAAGATGGTCTGGTGGTGCAATCAAGGAATCATAAGGTTCACTTACTCTGAAGTATAGAACTTGAAGATTCGTTACGGAGAAGCAACTCAAACCTAGATGCTGCGAGGTCCATCGACCTCAGTCCAGATTCCCCTAAAAAAGTCTAAAGTTTGAGGGAAAATAATTAAAGTATTAAAGAGACAAGTTGCTTGTTCTTACTTCCAAAAAACGACATGATCCGGCGGTATGATCTGTACTTGAACAGCGGTGAACCCGATAGCCGCATTAGAAGTGCCCTTTACGACCGCATCGCTGCGTGGGACATGGACAGAGTAGATCACATATTCTATATCAAATACTGACACAGGTAGCCTGCTATAGTGTTAGGCGGCCTGTATCTCAGCTTAATAGATTATGCTATTAGTACCCCTGACTGAAATAGCAATATTGAGGTAACTGATTTTAACCATACTATATCGATCTATCCCTCAGTAAACAACCCGTTTCTGTACAATATAGGCCCCCAGAACATACCTGCAATAGGTTACATAACGTAGAGGCAGATGAATGTTGAGACCTCTGAGGTAAGCGTGAAGATCTGGAACGTGGCTCAGAGTGTCTAAAGGCAACCCGAGTCCCGCGCCATCTTAGTCTAAGTGGATTCCCGCATCCGATCCGAGCCACCTCCGTCGGCGATCCTAGGGGCCGGAAGACACTCCAATCTACCTATCAGATAGTGGGGTTCCGCAGATTTGCGGCTCCCGCTTTGTTCGTATAGCGGACGGCAATGAAGAGGAGAGCGCCCATTCTTTTCTTCAACTTAAGAGGTAAATTGACTTATATGCCTATGCTCACTTATGAGAAGTATCCCTTGCATTCGCTTAATTGTGCATACATACGCAAGCCTCCGCTAGGATTCAATTAACTTTCGCCTTGCAATCCAATCTCTTCTTTGGAACGTCCGAAATGACCAACCAAATCCCTCTCTGGCTGGAT